>OMKI01034928.1:4455-16802 GCA_900302315.1 Phycis blennoides
CCATCCGTGGAGCATCCCCCACCCCCCTCCTCGCATACACCATTCCCTTCATTTCAAGAGAGGGAGGGGTGTGAGGAGGGATGGGGGGGGGGGGGGGCTTGGTCTTGCCTGACTGCTAAAAACGGTTACATCTTTTTTAACAATTTATCCGGGATGGTTGGCCGTGTTTGGTCCAGGCAAACACACATACGGGGAGTTGATTCACATTAAACCACCATTTCTACTCCCACTCGCCCGAATGGGGTTGCGTGTTCGGTGCCATATGCACCAAATGGGTTGGTGCAATGAACTGTGCACGAGTTGCCTCTCCCGTCGCCACACGTGCTCGGGCTCGTGCAATGGTTTCCTCCGCGCGGGCCTTTGAGTCAGTTCAGTTGTCACGCAGACAAGGATTTCTTTACCTATTGGATGTTTAATAAGCCAGTAACATTTGTTCATATTTTAAGTGGTTTATTGAAGATTTACGTCGTTATTTGGGGGTAATTTGTTATAAATTGCATAGCCATCCGCTTGCTTAGTAGAGAGACTGTTTCGAGATTCGGCTGTCTGCCCCTGTTTGAGCCAATTTAAAAGCAAGTCTCATTTCTGACCAATCAAAGCATATCTTTCCTGATTGGTCTGTCGATTCCATATTGCCTGTCAATCACAGGTATACACGTATATTATAACTCTTCTCAATCGCAAAGAACCACAGGCAGAGAGAGACCACAGAGAATGGGATGACTATCTTTTTTTTTTTTTTACTACAAAGACAAATATGCAGCACAATTTCCCACAAAAGAGCAACTGGAATATTTAAATGAACTTCAACGATAGTTGTACACCTTGTCTGACCATAATCCCACAAAAGCACACAAAACGGTAACCCCGTGATGTTGCTTGGATGTCCATCGCCATGCCAACTACCACCACCATCGACAATTGCAGCATTTAACAGCCATTGTCCGACAGGGAGATCTATTGACCGCCTTGGCTTCAGGGCTGGTATCTGCTTTTCACAGTACAGGGCGCCTCGATCAGTCTCAATCTGCCCCCGTTGAAGACAGACAGATAGGGTCTCTGTCTTTCACCAGATGCATTGTAGACCTTGGCACGCTGCAAACATAATCAACACCTTCCACAGTATGTCTTTTTTTTTTAACGTTACATAGTTAGTTAGTAGTCAGTAAGTGAGTTTATTTAAAAGGTTATCACATATCACATACAATGTCAAACTAAATCTTACCGCCGAATGGAATTCAATTATTTGGATGAAAAGATGCAAAGTGACAGCGCCCTCTAGTGTCCCAAGTCTCCGTACGTCATACATAGCCTACATGAAATTGGCAAGTGACCGAGCAGAAAATAATACTTGAAAATTACCAAATATAAAGAAAGATAAGCCTAACTAATTTAGTTTGCTACCTTATATTTGTATTCAATATTTGTATAGCCTATGCTGTGTATTTTCTTATTATCTCACTTGTTATTGGACCTGACTGGCTCCATCTTGTATCTTATTTGTCATATGACAAATTCCTCACATGTGAAAACCTGGTCATCAAACCCATTGTTCTGATGATTCTCATCCACGGTAATCGTCCACAGTAAACATGTTTCTACTATTTATAGATATAGATAAACACGCTTCATACATACGCTGTGTGAATATTGTGAAGGTAACCATTATTTGGGTGCTTTCTCGCAGAGCCAGATGTTCAGATCTTCACAGGAAGTGGTGTTCCAGGCATACATTGTCTTCACTCGTTGGTCCACGTAGGCGCAGCTGACCAAACGTATTTTTCGGAACTCCGAAAAATAGTTTGTGTCGTGATCGCTGACCCTGTATATATCGGGGAAATTAGGATTTGTGTATTTAGGCCATAAGAATGCGGTGTTCCAGAAAAGTATCTGTAATATTACGTTTTACCACTTATCTATCGGCGTTCCATCTTCCCAATTACTCAGCCAGCCACGGCCCCTGGACTGCAGGCCAATCCAAATTCTGTCCACTAAAAATCCCACCGTTTGGATCAGCAGCTGTCAAGACAGATCATTTACATTTACATTGAGGGCATTTAGCAGTTGCTTTTATCCAAAGCGACTTACAAAGAGTACATTTGTCATAAGAAGGTGAAACATTTCATTGCTGCTAATACAGTAAGAAAGTCACCAGAACAAGTTTCAAGGCTTTCAATTGCTAGGTTAACCATTGCTAGTATACAACATCTCTGACTAAGTGCCAAGTTACAAAGAGCAATTAAAGTGCCAAGACGTACAACAAATAAGAGCATGAGGGTAGGGTTATGCAGGGTATCGATGTAAGCTTCATGAACACTTGACAACACAGAGTCCTTGTTACACTGTCATGAAGCAATGTTACAACCTGCAACAGCAAAGCTTCCTCAGTGAAATACTGTCATGAAACAGCTTGTAGCTACACAGAGCGGGTGGACAGAGCGGGTCGTCCGCTAACCGTAGGGTCGGCGGTTCGATCCCCTCGACCCCCCCCCCCCTCCAACTGTCCACATGTCAAACGCCACAAATGTACTGATTGTAAGTCGCTTTGGAGTCTGCTAAATGTCCCTTTACCCTTTACAATGTGGACAGTGTTGTTAGCCACCAGTTACATGCTGTTCGATATGCTGGTATACATGCTGTTACATATGAAATACATATGTGTAACATATGTAACATATGAACTACATGCTGTTACATATGAAGGACATGCTGTAAACATATGAAGTATATGCTGTAACATATGAAATACACGCTGTTACATATGAAGGACATGCTGTAAACATATGAAGTATATGCTGTAACATATGAAATACACGTTGTTACATATGAAGTACATGCTGTAACATGAAATACATGCGGTTATATATGAAGTACATGCTGTAACATATGAAGTACTTGCCATAACATACAAAGTACATGCATTTCATATTTAACAGCCGTTACATTGTGCGCGCACACACACACACACACACACACACACACACACACACTACCTGCTTTTTGTTGCTGTTCACAGTCACTAGATGTGCACCTCTGCTCAGACAGTCACGCACGGCTGCGTTCCAGGTGTCCTTACGGGAGGAGAGCAGGAAACAGCTGGACTCCTCTGAGATCCAGTCTGATGGACAGCGTGGGGCGCTTGGGTCTGGTCAGCCGTCAGACAGAACAGAACGCAATTCAAGGCTACAGTTCTGAACTGAACTACGTTGGCGTACTTCAGTCACAGAACAGCCTTTTCACTGCGGCAATCGCAGGACAAATGCAGGTGTCATTCGTAGTGCTAATTAGGGGTCTGCTCCTTTTATGCACAGGGTAATAATACAGTAAGTCTAGCGTTGATACGTCTACAAACGCATGCCCGCATGCCACGTGGTTCATAAAAGGAGCAGACCCATAATCAATGTCATGGGCGACACCTGTGTTTTTCCTCCTGACAATTAACTGTTAATTGCTAGTTAATGTGTATTACGAACTAAGGGTAAATTAATGTACAAAATGAATGTCAACCTCCACTGTGTGTAATGTTATCATTCACTTTTTGCATTTAGATTTGTATTGCTAGATTGTGACCTAGATCCAAAGTATCCAAAATATATATATATATTTTAATCGCTTTCATAAAATGTACACTGCCGCCCTGTACTTTCTGATGTGACACCAGCATTTCCCATCTGGGATTAATAAAGGACCATCTCATGTTATGCAATTGCAGCGAATAGAATCTTTGAGGACCAAATTAAAACTCACCCAGTTTAGCAATGTGCATCAGCAGTCTCTCTCTCTGCCGCTTGAGTTCCTCGATGTCATTCCTCTGCCGGGACACCAGGTCCCGCAGCGCGTCTCGGTCCTTCACCACCGCGTTGAAGCGCTCCGTCACTTGATTGCAGTTGGAGATCGGTATGGCCAGATCCCGAATGCAGCCTCTGTACTGGGCCTCTAGATCGTGTAGCGCTTCCACTAGCTGCTGCCTCTGCCCTAGCAGCTGATATCTCATTGAAACCAAGTCTTCGACAGCCCAATCCGTGGTGGCGTGGTGGACGCGGCTGCCGTTGAAGCCACAAGGCTCGGCTGGGGAGGGAAGACACATCAGGCCAGAGGTTCTAGCGCGTCAGTGTTGACGCCAAGGGGCTCCCCACTTGGAACTTTGGTTTTTCATAAAGCTTAGTTGTTATTATTATTAAACTTATTATTATTACTCACAGGTTTTTTGAAGGCGCAGTGAAATGTTGAGGGTGGCTTGCAGAACGCAGAGAAGACCAAAACTCACGCCCACCACTCTGCACACTCCCAACGCTGTTTGATAAACATCACGCACACGCACGAACACACACACACACACACACACGTTGATGCCGCAGCTAAACAGTTTGATCCTTAAACTACCCCCTACCCCCACATTTCAGAGTAATCCAAGTGGTCTGGCTGCGTACTACTTTCTGAATTGACCCAAGGGCCGGGTAGAAGAAAGGCAAGCAAGCAAGACAGTGCCCATTTAACAGAAAACCAGCTTGTTTTTTTTTTGTTGTTTTTTTTTGTTTACCATAATCACGGCTCTGTGCCTTAGTTTTCCTCGCTTCGTCGTGGTCTGTAAGAGGGGCGTTGACGTAGTTCCCACAGCCGGTCCGCTGCATGGCTTCTCCGCTGCTCGCAGGTTCACAGTCTGCGTGCATCCCGGAGACGAGAAGCAGGCTGGTTCTCCGTGGATGCCGTTTGTATAGGCGGCTGGCGGACGTGGAACTTCCCTTCTGCGTCTGTGTCTTCGTACTTTACCCAATAGTTTCGCAAACACGTGGTTGACATGTTACGGTACATGCATGCGTACACACACGTTCCCTATTAGCAAATAGTGTTCTGCTTTGTCTGTGACCACAGATGCATCATACGTCAGAGACAAAGCAGGGTGTTTTTTTTCGGGGCTCAATAGACCGACAGAGTTCTGATTTCTCACTGGTCTCAGGACATCAGCTACTTCTCCTTTGGCTTCATCAACAATTGCATGCATTTCAACTAAATAAGTATAGGCCTACACTAAAAGGCTGGCTGTCAAACAACATTTTTTAAATGCAATTTATTAAATCCCACCGTGACTTCCAAAAAATATATAAATGCATCATTATAAACGTATATTCGCATAAACGCAAACATATAAATGCATCAATCTACCACTAGATGACACTCAACGCAGTAAAACAGTGTCAAGAACCGCGGTTATCATAAGAGGTCCCCTCCTTCTTAGTTAACAGTGTAATTGGAATATGTTCTAAATGTGTTTTAAACATTTTTAGATGGCTTTTTTGGTAAAGTAATTGTACAGTTGTCTCCACAAACTAAACACACTACAAAAAAAGAAACACTGCTATCATTTTTCTTCTCACTTTTTTTTATCACTTTTGTTTTCCTTTAATACAAAAAAAAAAAGGTTTAAAAACATGTAAAACACTGCAGGCTCTACTCCGGGAATCATGGTGACATTCATACTCAAGTCAGAATTGAATCTAGACCACTGGCAACACTGTGTTCTGTTCAACAGTCGGTGAGTGAACGGCTACAATCCATCACAGATTCTCAACCACGGTGTGAAAAAACTAAATCCTTGCGTGCACGGGGCGGGACTCTGGTTCTTCAGGGCAACGTCTGTGGCTGGTGCGGCTTGGTGAATTTACTCTGCAGGAACACTCTGGGCACGCAGAGGCCTTCCTTCTTGTTCACCGTCTCTCTGAAGACGTAGTCGTTGGCCACGGAACGGAAGCCCCTCCCTTCAAACAGCTCGGCGAGAAGCTCTGGATGAGGAAGTGAACCGCAAAGACTGTTGAGCGTTTGGCAGTAAAATGAGGGCGCGGCGCCTGGCTGTCGAGCTCACCTTTGGAGAAGAAGTAGGACCTGGTGCCGTCTTGGCGGACGTAGAAGTTCTGCCCCAGCCGGTTGGTGGCTTTGAACCTCTGCATGGCGTGGTCATTGAGACCGTAGTCCCTGAACAACACGCTTCCTCCTGGCTTCAACACCTGGGACACTCAAAGAGAGGCGCATGTTGAATGAATCACCGAAACAGCATTTCGGTCATTCATTGTCCAAAGTGAATTCAAATACATGTCATTAGGAGTAGGTAGGGGGTTAGCTGGTCTCTCATTGGGGAGCCACATTTGGAGCACCCAGATCCAGAATTCCCAATCTGGATTCAAGGTATTTCCACCTATCACAGCAGTGTTTACAATGGCCTGTCTGGGATGTGTTTGCAGGGTGGGGGGTACATTTACATGGACTTGTGTCGTGAATGGTCTAAGTACACATATGTACTTTTTTTTTTTTTAGTTGCCAGACACAGCAGTGATTAGACAGGGGGGAAGACATGCAGCAAATGACCACGGGCTGGAATCGAACCCAGGACGCTGTCACACGGACTGAGCCTTCATGGCACGCGCTGCACCCGGTGAGCTACCAGGGCGCCGCCACATCTGTGCTTTGCTACCTCAGCACCTTAACAGTGCCGGCGGCAGTAGCTCAGTGGGTAGAGCGGGTCGTCCCCTAACCGGAAAGTTGGCGGTTCGATCCCCACCTCCACAACTGTCCACATGTCGAACCCCACAAATGTACTGATTGTAAGTCACTTTGGACAAAAAGGCGTCTGCTAAATGCCCTAAAAATAAATGAATAAATAAACAAATAAATAAATAAATAATAATAATGATAATAATAATAATAAAATAATAATAAAACAACCACATACAAAGGGAAACATACAGCTGGTCAGAAAGTGACATCCAAAGTGGCGACGGCGTTCCTCACCCGGAAGATGTTCTCCAGGGATCGCGCCATCTTGTCGGGGTGGATGGCCGAAAGGACGAAGATGAGGGTGACCACGTCCACGCTGGCCTGAGGCACGTCATCCTGGAGGTCATCTTGGGTGAGGTCACACTGGAAGGCCTTGCAGCGCTCGGGGCAGTACAGAGGGTGTTGCTGCCGACAGACACACAGGAGCAAGCAATTTGATAATGCTCTGAAGAATCTGACACCTGTTCTCCCCCGTCTATGATTTAATCTTCTGGATGGACAAAAGGGACTGCATTCCATTTGTTATCATGTAAAGACCTGCTATGAATCTATTTGAACACACTTGGCAGGCATACACACGTAATCACAAAGTTATGCAAATACCACTATCATAACCATGTTACAAGCCAACCACCACCACGGCCATTTTGCGGGCAAAATAAAATAGACATTCAGCTCAGGGGAGCAACTAAAGAAAATTGAGTGAATTCATCAGAATGTTTTTGAACAGTAATAAATTCATTCAAACTAATAGTGGTTCAAACGTTTTTTTATTTGTGATGGAATATTGACATTAGGATGTTGAATACAGAAAACATAGGGCTCCAACGTTTTCACCAAATACAAACATAAAAACAAAACACTTGATGTCACTTTTCTATGACAATGATACAGCTATAAACCTAACCTAAACCAGCTGAACATCCGTTTCATCAGTCTTCAGTTCAGTGAATGTCATGGATGAGGTGAACTGGAAGACATTTGCCGTAATGAAGAGAATAAAAAGGGATGCGTGTCGCACAAAAACAACACTAAAATGTAGTCCACGCAGCAAGTCATCTACGTGAGAAGTACCAACCGTACAGATCGTGAACCCTGCTATAGCGATTGTCTCTCGATATGTAGTCACAGGCCAGGCAGATGGGCTGCGTGAACTCGTTCTGAGTGGTCAGAAGATGCGGCGTGGCGGTGTAAAACCGCCTCCAGCGAAAGTACTCCAAGTACTTCGCGTCGTTCTTGTCCAACGCCAGCAGGTGCTCGGCCAGGGCCTTGGCGTCGGGGAAGTCGTCGATGTGAATGAAAGCATCCCCCGGAATGAACTCTTCGTAATTGTCTCTGGGGGGACCCAGAACCACCGGCACCGTTCCCGAGCACAAGGGTCCGTTGGTTTTCTCCGTTATGTAGTCGTTGTGGATGGAGTTTTCAAAGGCCAAGTAAAACTTGCAACTCGCCACGGTCGGGTAATAACGGTCCGGGGGAAGTGTCCCGGCAAACGCGGCACCATAGACGTGCACCTCTATGTGCTTGATGAGTTCGCTGTAGTACTTCATCCTGATGCCCGTACCCCTCGTGGCTTTGTTGCTGGCGATCCAGCACAACAACTTGTCCTTTTTGGGCAAGACAAAGTTGTCACTCGGTTCCTTCTTAATGACAACCTCGTACCGCGCGGTGATGTCGGCGTCTCTTCGGTAGCTCAGCGTCAGGTTGAATATATCGTCCGTTCCCCCGATTCTCCACGTGTTTGTCGGCGATTCCACGTGATACCATATCCATTTCTGCAACGGCGGACGTGGCCCTTGCGGCATGTGGCCCACACTGTGAATGTCTTTATGGTAGAACAGGACCCCGGCCGCCTGCTGGTACGAGGACCTGTTGTACGTCAGGTCGCAGCTTGTGATGTCAAAATGTTTCTGGCAGTCGTTGAAGTCAAATTTGATGCCCAAAGGTGGGGTCCAAATCAACAGCAGCGGCTTCTTCTGGGTCTCTTTTCGCACTTCCTTGGTGAGGTTTTCAAAAGGGCGACCATCGGATGAGCAGTCGTCCACGAAGGGTCGAATGTAAAGGAAGTACAAGAAAGAGCTGCAGCTCAACATGACAGCAGCTGCCAATACATTGCGTGTCGTCATCTTTGTCCACATTTTGTTCTGTTAAGGAATGAGTGATATTAAGCTTATCATTATTAAGTTACTCACTCGTTATTTCTTGTTGCCCACAAGAGGCTGTCATCAACCCCTTTTTAAAAAGTCTGACTGCATAGCCTGATGAATAATAAATACGTAATCACTTTGAACAATAAACACGTATTCACTTTGAACAAGGAAATGTATATATACACACCCACCCATTTCATCATATGCCCTGTAAGCTTAAGCTGTTAAGATCTCAGTAGGCAGACCTGTTGGACAGCTGGATGACAGGTGACTTTGGAACAATTCTGTGTGTTTGTGTGGGCATGTGTGTGTTTTTAGGTTAAACAAGTAAGAACAAGATGTTGCATTTCAATGCCAATGCAAGTTAGAGATACTGCCTGAACTCAATATTCTGTGCAGCCGAGGGCTGGTCAGTAAAGGTAGAAAGGGTGCGTTTGGCTTTTTGTCAATTTGCCAAATTTGTTATCTGAGACCCTGCCCTTCCTCTTGGTTCTCCTCTCGCACACTCCCACCAGTATGAATTCACAAGACAGGCAGTGGTTGCCCAGCAACTTCAAACTGAATCACATTGACCAAACTAACAAGTGCCTCTTTAATTTCCTGTCTGTGAGTAAGAACTACTACAACTCTACGAACTCTACATCGTATCCCACCGTCGTCATCATCATCACCATCATAAATGCCGTGAAGCTCAATGGAACGATGTAAGGAACAAAAACAAAAGTCTCGACTGCGTAGCCTGATGAATAATACATACGTAGTGACTTACCTTTGAGCAAGACGTTCCCTTTCAATGCCAAGGCAAGTTAGAGACACTGCCTGAATCACTAGCTAACTCCCTCAATATTCTGTGCGGCCGGGGGCTGGTTTGATGGCAGTAAAAGGCAGTAAAAGGGTGTGTTTGGCTTTGTGTAATTTTGATGGTTACCTGAGACGCTGCCCTTCCCCTTGGTTCTCCTCTTGCACACTCCCACCAGTATGAATTCCCAGGACGGCAGCTGGTACTGGTTGCCCAGCAACTGCAAACCGAATCATAATGACCAAACTAACAACTGCGTGCCTGTCATTTCCTCCATTTTCCATTTTGTCTGTGAGTAAGAAACTACATCGTACCGCACACGTCATCATCATCACCATCCTAATGCAAATGTGAAGCTCAATGGAAGGACTTAAGGGATGAACCACGACAGACTGCTTACCACCACCTAAACACTGGAAAGCCTGGAGTGTTTTACTTGGCATATTCATTTAATTTATTGTATTTTTATCGACATAAGATGAAATTGTTGCATGTTGTTGTTGTGTTGTCAGGCTAGCATCTGGTCAATAGTTCTATTTGACAACTGCTTTAAGGGATGGGTTTGTGGTGAAAAGAATTGGAAACTTGAAACTTTACACCCTAGGAACGTTGGTGAGCAATCGGCCAATCAATCAAGTATTCAAACATGCTGTGGCATAAAAAGTGTTAAACAGAAAAAAACAAGAAAACAAGACATGATATATATTGCAATGTATACATGTTCAAGGTTGAGTTTGTGATATTGCGTCAGGGTATACGTCCTGACCGATCATGATCCTGAAAGTACAGCCTCCTTGTTTAACGCAAAAACACACACGTGCCCACACAAAACACACACAATTGTTCCAAAGTCACCTGTCAGCTGTCCAACAGGTCTGCCTACTGAGAGCGTCACCACTCTATAGGGCATATGATGAAATGGGTGCCATAGCATTATGAGGGAAAACAAGCTCAGCTACATTCTTTTTGATCTATGGTCTACTATATATATATATATATAAAAAGGAAGGAAAAGGAAACATAGATATAAATATATATATATATCTATGTTTCCTTTTTTTTGTTGTGGCATTTTTCTATGGCAAATAGAAGGTTGATGTAAAAGGGTAAAGGGGGCATTTAGCAGACGCTTAGAATCAGTACATTTGTGGGGTTCAGCATGTGGACAGTTGGAGGAGGGGGATCACTGGGATCGAACCGCCGACCCTACAGTTAGTGGACGACCCGCTCTGTCCACACGAACTCTACCCACTGAACTACTGCCGCCCTGCCCCAGATGTAGTGTCAGGTGAATCTGACAAGGAAACAGTAGGGTGCTGTTGACTTAGATGGGATAGATAAACGTGACCTCCTTTGCATAAAGTCATAATCAGCACATGTTCTGCCACATTATTACAAAGGCACCACAGAGAAGGAGACGCTCAGAGGTTGGAAGGCTGGTTAAAATGACATTACATTGAGGGCATTTAGCAGACAATTTTATCCAAAGCGACTTACAAAGAGTACATTTTTCAGAAGAAGGTGAAATATTTAATTGCTGCCAATACAGTAAGAAAGTCACCAGAACAAGTTTGAAGCATTTTAATAGGGGTTATGCGCAACATTCTTCGGGTTCTACAAAACAGATTTAACTACTTCCGGCCGTCCGCTGCTGAGGTAAACCCAGCGTAGTACAATGACGACCTTCTACAGCCGGTGTTTACAGGAGGCGTTTGACAAGGGATTTAAGTTTTTTAAGTCGTTAGTTTAGACTTGTATGCTATCAGTAGTTTAGCCTTTTTTTTTTGCTCACAGTCGATTAAAACAATTAAATGAAGACTGCGTTTTAGCGATGGGGTTTTAGTACCAACAGTATAATTAGCCTACTTGGATGTCCTGTGTGTTTATGCTGGTCTTATGTGTTGACTCTAGGTCTAATGTCGACTGCTGTTCTCCAGGACAAAGACACGTTGACAGGTAGGCTATCGTCTGTCAACATGTAGTCTGACACTGTAGTGTCAGAGCAGCTTGTCACAGGTCCATGCAGAAGGAAATGAAAAACCACACGGAAATACTAGTGATGTGCCCCGGTCCCGCGGGTTTTCCAACCCGCGGGACCACATCTATTTTCACAACCCGCCCCACCCCGCCCCGCCGCTATTAAACACACGTTAAATATGTCATTGAATAAGGCTTTTATTTTGTCTGACAAATGTGCTTGAAAACAGCCCTTCGAGTGGCACTGGAAACTGGCAACAACAAATTAAAATCATAATAAAAATAAATATATATACCTATAAAAATAAACAATAAATATCTCATAAAATAAAATAAAATTAGGCTTGCATTTGTGTAGGTATTATTTGCAATAAAAAGAATAAAAGAACATATTAACCACATAGGCTAAAACAGAGCGTCCACCTACAGGCTACACCTGTTTTCTAAAGGTTTCTTATAGCACATAATAGAATTATAAACTGTACCATGGCTATTTTCATGAAGGCACTGGTATTTAACGTGCGGCACTGTGCAAAAAAAGAATGGCATCCACTGTGCCGGGGTTGAGTCTGTTTCGCCTGGACTGGAGCACCCGGCCGGCTGAGCTGAACGTCCGCTCGCTCGATGCGCTTGTTGCTGGGATGCAGAGAATCGTCGGCTACTGCACTAACTTCCTCACAGAAATTGTCCCAAACATGAGATTTAGCAGCTTGGCCTTCTTTTCTTTTAGCTCTGTATTCTCCCGACCGTAATCTTTCCCTCACTTGTTCTTCCATCTTCCCTGCTTCTTTTGATTCTGGTTTGTTGTGGCCGCTGCTTGGCGCATTTGTGACGTCAGGTCGCAGGCAATTTATCCAACAGTGTTGTTAAGA
>OMKI01034929.1:7426-17435 GCA_900302315.1 Phycis blennoides
ACACACTCTTGCACGCACACACATTCTCTCACTCACACACACACTCTCACACACTCTTGCACGCACACACATTCTCACTCACACACACACACACACACACACACTCTCACACACTCTTGCACGCACACACATTCTCTCACTCACACACACACACACACACACACCCACACACACACACACACACACACACACACACACACACACACACACACACACACACACACACACACACACACACACACACACACACACACACACACACACACACACACACACACACACACACACACACTCTCACACACTCTTGCACGCGCACACATTCTCTCACTCACTCACACACACACACACACTCTTATTTCATCTTCTGCAGGAAGGACCGCACCTCAGATGGATTGTATCCCCAAGGTCCTTTGCTGCCCTGGTAAAACACACGCACACACACACCATATTAACAATGAGTGCTTTCAAGATAAACTGGAAATATTAGTGGACACATTAAAAAAAAAAAGGTAATTGAATTGTTCTGACATGTATTCACAACAGGTCGGGCCGTGCCGTCGGGTTCTCCCACACTGCATGGCGGCGTCTATCTGCTGTTTGTTTATTCTGTGTCAAAACATACACGCTAACTGGCGAGGCTGCTGGCACGGAGCCAGGCCTACCCTGCACTTTGTGCCGCACGCTGGCATTCCTAACCAGAGCCACTCAGCCCCTCGCGCTAGACCTCAGACCTGGGCCGCCGTCCAACGTCACGACGGAAGACGGCTTTCACGTCAAAACCTTTACTCGTCGTACGGTAGGGCACGCAGGAACAAGACATGCCGGTGGTGTGAACACGCGACGGCGTTCACCCCTCAACTCATCCCTACAGGGCTGTCGTCAGGGCGAGGGCCGCCGCAGAGCTCCCTACCTCATAGACCACCTTGCCGCCCTGCAGCACATACAGCCTCTCGGGGAGAGCGCCGTACTTGGACGCGGAGATGTTGCTCATGTCGTCCACCACCACCGGACAGCGAGGGTCCAGCTCCACCAGAACCTGGGCGGCCGCCAGCCGGTCGGCCAGAGTTCGGTGCTGCTTGATGTCCAGGTTGTTGGTGAACGCCCAGCCGTCTGAGGAAGGATCCATTACTGTTACATTAACACTGAAGGGTCCTGTGTTGAATAGCGCAGCCTATGCTGTAGGGGCCCATGAGCAAGATGCCAAGACCCCCCATACCTGAGGATAGCAGGATTCACTGTCACTATGGCGCATCTGCTAAGCTACATAACACTATCCCAAACAAGTACAACTGTGTTATGAGATCGTTGAATGGAGCCAAATAGCCAGTGATGACCAGATGAATTAGCAATAAACAATCAATTTGCATTTTCATTTAGCAGACACTTTTGTGTAAAGCGACTTACAATAAGTACATTTGTCAGAAGAAGGTGAAACACTTCATTGCTGTTAATACAGTGAGCAAGTCACCAGAACAAGTTTCAAGCATTCCAATTGCTAGGTTAACCATTGCTAGGTTAACCATTGCTAGGTTAACCATTGCTAGGTTAACCATTGCTGGGGGGAGGGGGGTGGGGGTGGAGGTAGAGGATGGATGTTATGCAGGGTTCGATACTGCATATTTTGGTATCGATCTGATACCAAGTAAATACGGGCCAGTATCGCCGATACGGATACTTTTCAATAAATAAGGTGGTAATTAATAATGAATAATTAATTAATAATAATTTTCATGACCTTAAGTGTTTTTTGTGATGTTTCCTTTTTTATTATTAAATAGTTAAAACACAGGGCACGAGAGCGGAACTTAAAGTAAAGAATCGATCTCACCAGGCTAGTATCGATCCGATACCGATCCCGACTTGGTATCGATACTATCGAAATTTGGATCGATCCGCCCACAACAATTGCTTTAATACGAAATGGGTGGCGGTCGTGCCTCTGTAGCAAAGCTACTACTTCTATCACTAACAGTCCAAATCAAATAGGCAACATATTGTAATTCTGGCGCAATTATTCTCCACTGACGCGTTCAATGTAATGAAGTACTCACCAGTTGAGTGCGCCTCAGCGATGTAAACCACTAGGAAGTCTGCCACATCTCTGCAGTCCTTGACGAGTTCCTTGAACTCATCAAGTTTGAACAGAAATGGGGGTCAGGTACAACTTCCGAAACTCAGAACAAGTGGTCTGTTACCTGCAGAAATAAAACGTTACATTAAGAACCGGTCCAGACATCAGTCAGTGACTGCGTGCGTCAGGCCACTAACCATTCAGGTGCTGCAGGATGGTTGACTCCTTGCCCCCCATAGTGACCACTCGGGAGTCCGGTGCCTGCCGACCAACAAACGCTTCTTGACCAAGAGAGACCCAAAGGTGACTCGTGACTGTCTTGAGGAACGTGAACGACGTAAACGTATAACCCCAGTCTTCAAACTTAAACTTGGGATTTTGCGTCATGGTGGACTTCTCGCCCAATTTTAGCAACATTTTCTTGGCCATAGATGGCCAGACCAGAAACAGCACCCTGCAGAGGAGGACGTTCAGAACCCCGCAGAAGAAAAGACATGCCAGGGAGACATAGACCCACAGCTTCTCCAAAATCATGTTCTCTCTTTGAGGTAAGGGCAGTGAACCCTTGCTCAACAGCACTACAGCCGCTACTGGAGGAATTGGTACCACACTCACCAAGGTGTTGTTGTGGTCTCGGACCAGCCCCCGTCATCAGTGATACCCGAGTCTACCGTAAAGTACATACTATGCGCGCATCAATGGAAAGTGAACCCTCATTTATGTTCACCGTATGAACACCGTAAAGTGTATTTTACAAATACTTTGTATCATTATTTTATGAGGTGTCCTCTGTGTGTGTGTGTGTGTGTGTGTGTGTGTGTGTGTGTGTGTGTGTGTGTGTGTGTGTGTGTGTGTGTGTGTGTTGAAACGTGCCTGTTATCTCCGCTAGATGGCGCCCAGTCCAACCTGATGGGTTCCAGTGAGACAGAAGTTCCTTGCTGGTTACTATCATCCTTTATATTTAGTGAGCGGGGGTCCAACTCGGTCATCTGTGAAGGAACAAGAGAATGAACCCCAGAGAGCTACATGTGGTAACTCGACGACAGAATGATTCTATAGCATCTAACAACATGTTGGAGGACGTCTTGTGAAGGCCTCTCTCTGCTCTTTAAGAGCAGCGTTTCCAATAAGAATAAGGTGACAAGACAACTCTTACTACCTTTCATCAGTGTTTTAAAATGACTAAACGGTCCCAGACAGAAATATAGATTAAAAACAACCAATGTCCTCAGGCTAAGTGAAGACCAATTCTAGGCTAACTGATCATATAAATTTACGAGTTAAGTTTGTTAAAGTTTTTAAGTGTAGGGTTTTCAACTCAAGGAGTAGTAACCGGCCGAATTCAAATGATTTAAAAGGCAAACAGTGTAAGTTTAACCTTAAAAACAATATCTTTATAAAATGATATATATTTTTTTCCCATACAAAGTTTTACATTAAAGTGTGGCCGTGCAGTTTGAAATATATTTACTCTCACACCATATTTTATTACAACGTCAATTAATCTTTAGACGTCCGCCGGTCCGTCTGTCTATTAGATTATAGAAATAGAAACAATAACTACATATAAATATTTAGCATTTGGGTCCAAAATATCCCATCCTTTATTGCTGATCAAATCTGTGTGCCGTTTTCTATTATTGTTAAAATGTTTTTACTGTTTTCAGTTAGGTGTTAAAAGTATACTATAATTCATTTAAAGTCAAACACATTACTTAATAACGCGCACCAACGCTGCTTTAATCGTAAAATGTGTGGCTGACCAGCCTACGATCCGCGCTGATTGGAGACGTTGTTCCATGTATAGATTCTACTAGTGATCGCCTTTAGCTGACTGGAGACGTTGTTCCATGTATAGATTCTGCTAGTGATCACCTTGGCTGATTGGAGACCTTGTTCCATATATAGATTCTACTAGTGATCACTTTGGCTGATTGGAGACCTTGTTCCATATATAGATTATACTAGTGATCACCTTGGCTGCGCTCCAGGACTTGACGCACAGGCAAAGTGTTCGTCATCCCAGGACTCCTCAACTGTTCGCCCCCGATGCTCTCCGTCTCGATCGATGTCCTCCCACCATCGGGACAGTAGCTCACTGGCGAGCCAAGACTCCAGTTCGCTTCACCTCCCTTACCCAACCAGACGGTGCGTCTTTCGGATGTCAATCAGGAGGGCAACGCGCATTCTGGATGCTGGGAAATACTAAATACTCGACAGAGAGGATGATATTGCCGAAAACATTAAATGCATTTTTCTTTCATGACGGAGATTATAGGCTACTTGTTTTAGGCTATACCCACTCAATGCAATTGTCTTCAATGTGGTGATGCAGCCTCATTTGATTCGGTAAGTTAATGAGCGACGCCACTTTTCCTCCGTGTGTGATAAGTTGTGCGTAATATTTCAGTGTGTTAAAACTTTAAGTGCCGTCATGTCATGTTGTAATTGGTGATTTGTATCTCCCGTGTGTAGGTAATGTGACCAACAACGTGTACGCACAGAAACAAGGCAAGTAAATCAATGCAGAACTCCTCATCGGCGCTCCTCGGGATGGTCAGTCACTGTCAACCCCCAGCCTTCGCTGATCTCACGGGCTTTGCGCTTTCAATGTACACCAGTAAAACCGAACTGTGTGCCAGACGCGCCGGAAATGATGGTTTTGGATCTCAGATTTGCCGGAATCATCACACGTCGTCTCACACGAACTGCTACAGTTCGAGGAGAATCGGCGCGCCGTACGAAGAGCGCTATGGATCGCAAGAAAAGGCGCATCTCCTCGCCAAGGTTTCTAGCGCCTATTTCCCACTGTCACCGGAGCAAGGTAAGCCCAACGACCATCTAAAACAAAACAATCATGTGAAATATAATTCACTCAGTTCGACACACGTGTTGTTTTATAACCAAGTTCATCCATAACCGTAAATTAGGGACATCAGCTCGAAAAGCAACTGATTGGCATGCGCCAAAAAATGTATCACAGCAAAACAAGAGACAGGAACAGCTGTTGTCAAACACGCTGTACATGTTCGCACTTCACTATTCCACTTAAACAGCAGAACAGGGTGACAACTTTAACATTATTTTTTTTAGCGGATTGAAAATCCCCCCACCGAGTCAAAGAAGTGCAGCACATGGGACATTAAGAGCAGCAGCTCTGATTGAACTGAACTGGAGTGAACCCGGTGCTATTTTCACAAATAACGCCGATGTTGTTTCCATATGGCTGCACCTTTTTCTTTTTTCTTTTTTCAGTCTTTGATCCAGTTGCACTGTAGGCCTATTTGCTGTTGACAGAATCCTGTTTGCAGTTGTGGATTAGGAGCCTTAATTAGAGCCAGAGCTTTTCTTGGATCCGGGGCCGATTCATAAATACTACCAGGATCAGAGTTAACGCCGGGCAGCACATGTGAGGTGATACATGAGGATCAACTGCCAAGGAACCGCGCACTTCCTATGCATGTCAAAATGCAGCTGGCCGCACCAGCCAGAGAAGCTTCCTGTGTTATTAACACTAGAGACAACCTCGACAGACCCCCCCCCCCCCAAAAAAAAAAAACATCTGCATCATCAATAAATTAACGTTTGAATTAACATGTTGAAATCCTAATGTGTCATATTTCAAATGACTATTCACTCGTTTCCCATAAATGTGTTTTTTTCGTAAATTAGTTTCATGTTTGTTTGTTTTTTGGCTTCAGCATTCTGGCAGGATTGGCTAATTAATAAAGTGCAAATCCCACAATGTAACTGGGGGATCACGCATAAATAAACAGTTGTCGTACACACGTCCACAGAGGGAGGCATGCCATAACCTCTCCGTCTTCATGAATCCTCCATCCTGTTTAGACACGGGTGCCACAGCCGTCGGACCTGTGGAAGGTATAATTACTGTCCCTTCGTATTAGCTGGCTTCCAAATGGAAACAGAAGAATCAACAGACTTGATTATTGTTTCTTCTTCCTCCTCCTCTTCCTCCTCCTCCTCCTCCTCACTAAACACAAACCATATGGCTGCCGCAGTGCCGTTCAGTGTTCATGTGTTTTCTTGGAATATACGACGGTGCCTTCAGCCCCTCCGCCCAGGAATCTACAAACCCCGGGATGAATTGTCTCATTGTCTTCTGCAGCGTTTTTGAACTTGGACTCCCCGTAAATTGTGGGGAGGCAAGATGTGTGCGTGTGTGTGTCTGTGTGTGTGTGCGCGCGTGTGTGTGTGTGTGTGTGTGTGTGTGTGTGTGTGTGGGTGTGCGTGTGTGCGTGTTTGTGTGTGTTTGAGGAATGATGTTGATGCAAATGAATATCTAGACGTGCATCTTGTTTGTGTCACTCATAGCCCTCCCTTTGTCAGAGTGGTGTGGCTACATCGTTTAGCAACAGTTTCACAACGCGGACGCATAAATCAAAACAGCATGTAAACACTGTCGGTGTTGGAGAACAGCCGAGTATTTTATTATGAAAACGACATTAGCAAAGAAGTGACGCGTTCCTTGTAATTGTCTCCAACACACACATTGACAATTCTGTCAGTGAATTATCGAGAGATGGAATTGGGATTCATCATTTGTATCTGGAGCAGCAACATATTGCAGTGCCTCTTAGACAGAGTCGTTATCATGATGGGGTTGTTGTCTTTGTCAGAAATTCAAGTAACATCAAAATCACAGGCAGTCATTTGTTAGACAATTACACCTTCATTTTGGTGAGTACATTTGACCTCACAAATCACAGCCCTTATTGTTTTATAATTCGTTTTAGGGGAATTCTGTTATTATTCACTTATTTATGGGGACACCACAGTTGAATTGAATTCTCCCTCCTTTCCAAAGATCTTATCTGAAAGGAATATACGGACAATAAAAAGACACTGTAGATACAACCTATGAAAATATTGATAATAACACGCTTCGCCCTGTGCAGAGTAAAACATGAACCGCGGCTTTCAACTTGACCCTGCAATTGCAAAACATTGAACATGCTGAGCTAAGATAAATCATCTGTTGCAAACCATGCCAACTTATACATTTCACAACCATTAGCATACAAGCTACATTTTCAGCAGTGCATAAGTTACCTCGAGAACCATTGCCATGTGTGTCCCATGCTAGCGCGGCTAGCTGGAGGATGATACCACTTAGCAGGACGAGGGCTACAGCGAGCAGCTCCGAGGCGCCGCGCGGTGATCTCAGGAGCAGCTGTGCGCGGAAGAAGTGAGCGAGTGGTTAGAAAGAGGCCGAGCGAGCTCGCGAAGCACTGTGAGTAAGCGAGAGCGGCTGAGTGATTGTGTCAGTGAGTGAGCCATTCATGAGTAGGTTAATGAAGGATTAAATAAGTTAGTGGTAGCAAGGACGTGCGTGAGGAAGGGGAGGCCGGGGGCCCGAGGAGACTAAGCTGAGTGAGCGCAGGAAACGGTGTAGTTAAGGATTCATTGGCCTCGCTGTTAATTGGCTGACCGAGTGATGTGAACCAGGGTGAGTGTTGAAAGGCAGTGATGTCATGCCTCAGTCAGACATGTGGGGAGCTGGAAGCGGGGATGAGTAATGCTGATTGGCTGCCGGGGCTCAGCGTTTGACGACTCCCCCATTTTACAGTTGGGATTAATAGAACAATAAAGAACCATCGATCTACGATGGTGGAGTACAAATAGCAAAGTAATATAAGAAGTACATACAGTATGTCAGTGTTGTATAATAAGAAGAAGTATGAGTACAAGTATGAGTAATTAGAGTACAATTAGAAGTGTAAGTACATACATATACATATGAGCACGAATGTATGTATACTAGAAGCGTATGTACGCATATGCGTACAAGCATTATTATAAGTATAGTAGGTATATAAGTACAAGTATAGTAAGAAATGTTACAGCCGCGGGATTGGCCTTTCATGTCCTGGTTTATATGTAGCCTTGTGTCTACTTCAGAGAAAACAAAGTTTGATCATCGCTCCATTATGCTAATAATATCTCTGCCCACCAGCAAAGAAAATATTTAGCTTGCACGGAGACTCTGCCGACTTGATACAGAAATGTTTGAATAAGCGCACACTCGCATCATCCGATACCTTCCTAAAGTTGCGTCTGGCACGGGCTGCCTTGCCTATTGGAGGGAAAATGTTAAAATTAGAGGAGTGTGCTGGAATCCCACACTCAGTCAGATAAACGTTGGGTTGAGTAATGGGCTTTGGAGTCGGTCCTGTTGGCAAACGTAGTGTCAACATGGCTATGGCCGCTTCCTGTTCATTTTGGTGTCCCAAAAAAAATAAAGACGCACAGCGTCAACACGCCGTTGTAGATGGCTTCCACGCCATGTGAGCATACGTCGCGTGGAATCTGCCTGCGCACGACAACGATGGCCTTGCTACTGTTTGGAGATTTGACACACATGTGTATGTATGCACACGGAGATACATCACCAAACACACATCCACATCCACATCCACATCCACATCCACATCCACATGCACACACACACACACACACACACACACACACACACACACACACCCAACACACACACACACACACACACACACATATACACACACATACACACAAGCGCATACGTGCACACAGACACATCCACATGCACACACACACTGTGGTATGAAGGCTCTCATGTTGAATTCCTGGGTTGCCCATGTGTTTCCCAGTAGCATTAATGGGAGTCAGACTATCAGGCTGCTGGGCGATAATCTGACCACTATGAGAAAATGGTTATTAGGGCCTGTTTTCACACACTACTGTATCACAGCCCCCCTAACGATGTGTGACCTTGGCTAGTGTTTGGTTCTGCTGTGAGCATATGAGCATGAACTCTTACAAGCACACATACACATGCTGAGGTAGTTTGGATTGGAGTTATTTATAACATATATGTTACTCTTTACTCATAATATTATTTCTAAAAATTTTATTTTCATGAGGCTAAGACTGATGAAAACGGAGATGCAGATTTTACTCCAGAAAGTGAAGCAATTCCTGTTTGAGTTACTCTGTGAAGCCAACTTTGGTGGTATTGTGATACAGGGAATAGCAAAATTTAAGACCAAAACTGCACACGCGGTTAAATCTATTTTGACATTTAAATCTAAACATTCAATATTATTCATGTTTTTGGGACAACTTCATTAGTTTTGTCTTTCTGTTTTTTTATTTTTTATGAACGTCACAGGCATCCAGAAAATACGTTTCTCAAACATGTCTAAAATGATTTTCCTTTTTGGTGTTCTTATATTCTTGTCATATTTCAACCAAGTGAAATCAAACTTTATGGTCATCAAGATAGATGTTCAACAGGAAACAACTCTTTTAACTCAATGCTTTCGTGAACCACCAGATGCTGTCATCTGGCCTCCTTGCTCTTCGTCTGCCTCTCCCTCGTCTCCCTTGTCTCCCTCGTCTCCCTCTCTCTCTCTCCCCCCCTACCTCTTGTCTGCCCCCTCCCTCCCTCCCTCCCTGTGACAACTCCACTCCAGTATGACTGTACCTCACTTAAAAGAGCAACCGCAAGCTTATATCGGCATTTCTGGGGCTCTTCTGCAAATTTTGCCATGTCTCACATTGACCGAGCACTACGTAACCCCCCCCCACCCCCCTGCTTCGCCATATTCCCATGAGGTCGGAGCTCACGCTTTGCTTGTGTGACTCAGATGATGTCACGGGGAAGGCACGGCTCGATGTGTGGGTGCCGTCCCAGAACGGGTGTTGTGTTGGGTGGGTTCTCTAACGCTAGCAGCATGTTCCGTTGATTCATATTATTTGAGGGGGGAGGGGGGGGGGAAGAGAGAGAGAGAGAGAAAGATAATAGAGGGAAGGAGAGGGAGAGGGAGGGTGGGAGAGAGAGCTGGAGAAAGGAGGAAAGAAAACAAGTGAGATCTACTATCGATGCAGGTTTGAAGAGGGGTGCAGAAGAGAGGTTGAAGGGGAAGAGGAACAGAG
>OMKI01034999.1:0-15155 GCA_900302315.1 Phycis blennoides
ATCAGTCCGCACAGAAAAGAAAGAAGAAGGAAACACGTATGGGGATAACTGTTCCTATTTAAGCCTGATTGAGTTGAAGCCCTACATTTACATTGACATTTACATTTAGGGCATTTAGCAGACTCTTTTATCCAAAGCGACTTACAAAGAGTACATTTGTCAGAAGGTGAAACATCTTATTGCTGTTGATACAGTAAGCAAGTCACCAGAACAAGTTTCAAGCATTCCAATTGCTAGGTTAACCATTGCTAGTATACAACATCTCTGGCTAAGTGCTAAGTTACAAAGAGTGATTATAAAGTGCCAAGATGTACAACATACAAGAGCATGAGGGTAGGTTTTTGGGGTGGGGGTAGGTAGAGGATGGATGTGATGCAGGGTTCAGGTGAACTCTGAACAAGTGAGTCTTGAGTCTCTTCCGTAAGATGGGGAGTGACTCCGCAGTTCCACCACTGCGGTGACAGAACGGAATAGAGTTGTGATTTTGCCGTCCAAACTCTTCTTCCTTTTAGTCATCGAGGTACCAGTCAACCAGCTGAGGTAGTTGAACCTCAGCTGGTAGGTGAGTGCTCGAGCAGGGGCGTGGGGTTTCACTAACACTTGGAGGTAGGTAGGGGCAGTTCCATTAACAGCTTTGTAGGCCAGTACCATCATCTTGAATTTGATGCGAGCCACTACAGGAAGCCAGTGGAGGTCATGGAAGAGCGGGGTCACGTGGGAGAATTTGTGTAGGTTGAACAGGAGGCCTGCTGCAGCGTTCTGGATCCGCTACAAAGGTTTTATCGCGGTTGCAGGGAGTCCGGCTAAGAGCGAGTTGCAGTAGTCGAGGCAGGAGATGACAAGTGCTTGGATTAGAAGCTGTGTCGCTTCCCTCGTGAGGAATGGCCGGATCCTGCGGATGTTGTAAAGAGCCAATCTACAGGATCGGGTCACTGCAGTGATGTTTGCAGTGCAGGACAGTTGGTTGTTGAGTATTATGCCAAGGTTCCTCACAGTTGGTGAGGGACATACTGTAATGCCCTTGACCGAGTATGTACTTTCCCCGGTATGAAGAGATGCTCAGTCATTGCAAGATTGAGCTTGAGGTGATGCACAGTTTTCCAAGTACTTATGTCTGCCAGACATTCCAAGATGCGTGTTACAATCAGATTGTCTGAGGGGGGAAGGAGAGGAACAGTTGAGTGTCGTCCGCATAACAGTGATAAGAAAAACCGTGTGTTGTGATCACAGAGCCTAAACATCTGGTATATAGGGAGAACAGAAGCAGTCCTAGTACTGAGCCTTGAGGGACACCAGTGTTAAGAGAGCGGGGTTTGGACAGGGATAGTGCAGTGTCAGTAATGCCGAGATCAGCAAGAGTGGTGAGGAGCGTCACGGTGTCAAACGCCACAGACAGGTCGAGGAGAACAAGCACCGATGAGAGGGAAGAGGCCTTGGCAAGTCCCAAGTAAGTCCCAAGTCTTAGCAGTCAAGTCCGAGTCGAGTCCCAAGTCAAGACAGGGAAAGGCAAGTCGAGTCCAAGTCAAAGTCACACCAAAGCCAAGTCGACTCCAAGTCCCAAACGTTTTCAAGTCCTGAACAAGTCACAATGTACTTTTTACTTAATAATGTCATTATTAGGTTATTGATCATAATTTCAACATATCAATCTAATGTACAGTGTCATTTGTTATCAATCGTTATATGTTCAATGTTTCTGTCATCAAATGTGTTATGATATCCGCATGCGCCCAAATCCTATGTTGTCTCAGAGGAGAAGTGAGAGTGGATGGTGGGTTTGAATTGTATTAGGAAGGCACCACTGTGACCCTAAAGTTGGTAAAGCCATTGAGAAGGTTGGGTGTGTCTGGGTAGGGGGGAGGGAGAGAGAGACACAGACAGAGAGAGAGAGAGAGAGAGAGAGAGAGAGAGCAGAGAGAGAGAGAGAGAGAACGAACATGTGCCACCCTGACGCTGACTCTTTGTATCACTAAGGCCCCGCCTGCACTCGCCTGTGTCTTCGCTCGCTGTCTTTTTATCTTCTTCACGGAAGTGAATGCATCTTGGGTGTCTAGCCCTCCAGGCGGGAAATATGTTAGATATCTAAAACAATAAATGTTTTTTGACTCAAGACATGTCGAGTCATTAAAAGTCAAAGAGGCAAAGTCCGAGTCAAGTCTCAAGTCAATAGCAGTCAAGTCTAAGTCGAGTCGCAAGTCATGCGCAATTTTGTCAAGTCGAGTCTGAAGTCATCAAAATCATCACTCGAGTCTGACTCGAGTCCAAGTCATGTGACTCGAGTCCACATCTCTGCTTCCTACTTCCCAGGAAAGCTCTCCTCACCCACCAGCCCACTGAGAACCTCAGAATAATGAAGAGAGGAGGTAATGTCGGGGGGGGGGTGATCGAAGATGACACATGGCAAATTGATCGCTCGTACTCGCTCGTACTACTGCTTAAAATAGGGTTGAACTGAATGGTAACAAGCGGGAGGAATCTGGCCCATGGGGAAGCCAGTGACCTCTCGGGATCTCCCTCATCTGCTGTCTGCAATATGGGCCATGAGATGGAGCAGCATTAGCCAAACACTCCATACATTACCTGGGCCTGGCTTGACCCAACCACAGCATAGCTTGTAATTGGCTTGGAATTGTTCCGTGTTACAAGTAGCCTACTGTCTCCACAGCACACCAGGAAAAGGGGAGAGGGGAGAGGGGAGGAGTGGGGAAAGACACTGAAACAAGTGTGGGGTTTTGTCATGTTGTGGTGGGGGGGGGGGGGGGTGAATAGGAACCAGCCTGGAGGTGGGAGGTGGTTCATGGAGGGAAAAGAAATAATCTACATATTCTTTCTGCTATGATATCCTTGTTTTAAATCATTATATTCTATCATATATATTCTATTCTATGTACAAGATCATGTTGTGCATTGTTATTAGCAGATATATCTATTCAACTTTCTTTCACTACATACCAGTTTTATCACGTCCAAAAACATAAGGACTAACATTACATTACATTACATTTAGGGCATTTAGCAGATGCTTTTATCCAAAGCGACTTACAAAGAGTACATTTGTCATAAGAAGGTGAAATATTGCATTGCTGCTAATACAGTAAGAAAGACACCAGAACAAGTTTCAAGCATCTCAATTGCTAGATTAACCATTGCTAGTATACAACATCTCTGACTAAGTGCCAAGTTACGAAGAGCGATCAAAGTGCTAACTTACAAAGAGCAATTAAAGTGCTAACAGTACTAACAAGGACCAACATTGACAATGTATTTGTGTTTTGTAGGAAGTGTTACTGTGGCATTAATCACTGACATACTTTTCTACTGATGGGACATGAATAGAGCAGCTTGCATTTTCATAGCAAAGCAGTAATCAGTTTTCATTTTTTGGGGGGTGATTTTAGTTCATTATTTGTGTTTTCTGGGTCTGTCGTGACAGTAGGCACTAGACAGAGAGGAAGCAGAGAGGGACAAGAATAGACGGGAACAAAGAGAGAGGAAAAGATATGAGGGGGGAGCAACGGGGTCTAAACTTTAAAATAAATCGTGGGAGAATTGAGAAGGTTATGTTCCTTAATAGGATGGCCTTTACAGTTATGCAAATGCTGGCTGAGTTTACTGCTCTTCGGGCCAGTTGAAAGCACTTGGCTACAATTTGTAGGAAAACAGCTATTATCAAGACAAAACACCTATTAACCCCAGACTGCAATGATAGTTGGCCATCACATTCACTGGTAAGTGCAGCCGACGATAACATGAGTGCTGCATTGGCAGCCCCTCAATGTTATTTGCACAGCGGAAACCATCTCTCTGGCTGTAAGCGAATAGCCTGGCTAGAGTGGTGGGGCGACAGAAGATGTGAACCGTGGTGATAAACGCAACTTACTTGCATTACATACACAGCGTGAAAACACCAACACAAACAACATCTTAAGCTCACTCCAGTCTGAAACGTTCAATAATTCAGGGGGGGGGGATTTAGCTGATGCAGTCAGGATTGTTGTTTCACAATGAGGGAACATTGTTGGACAACACCCGGTGGGAAATGGGCAGCTAAAGAGGACAATCAACAACAGCAGAGCTGCCTTATTTGTGGCACATAAGAAAGATTCTTCCTCCACAGAAGACTATTTCTGCAGTTTATAATTAGTTTGGGATGGATGACTCTATAGAGCCACAAGGAGTTGTTGCACCCCTCCTTCTCTTCCTGCTCATTTCAGGATGGCTTAAGGTCGTTAGAAGCATCATGGAACAGCTATATTTTATTATTTTATTGGATATTAACCTGAAATTGCTATCAGTATGGTTAGTATTATGGATAGTTATTATGTTTTATGAATGCCCAATTCAACGTGAAGGGAGAGTTGGATTTGTTAAAAGGATGGATAGTAGGCTAAATGGTCTGCCTGTGGGAAACAGTGGTGTGTTGTGTATGTTTCATACAGCTCGACACATTCTCTCTGTTGATTCCAATAGCATCAGGGATCTCGCTTTTTTTCCATTTTCAATTGAATGTTATCTTCAATTGTAAAATAAATATTAAGAAATATATTGGCAAATATATTGTATTCTCTTAACATTTGACTTTATTTACCTGAATTTACCTGTAAAATTAGAGCAGTTAGCAATTAGAGCAGGGGTGTCAAACTCACTTTCACCCTGGGCCACATCACACAGCGGTTGTGGCCGGTTGTAACTGTAAGTACATATACTTTTAACTACTTCTTAACATATTGTTGAGTAAGTGTCTCTGCATTTGAATATTATTTATTCAAATGTACAAATATTGTACATGCATTTATATAAGTGTAAAAATATACGAAAGCACTGGAACCACTGCAATTTAGCGGGAGGATTTTGCAGATCACAACATTGAAATGCATTGTGGGAGATGGAGTTCATCGTCACTGTACAGTACGCTGTGAAGCAGCATATGCCTCATATATCTCGCGGGCCACATAAAATGACGTGACGGGCCGGATTTGGCCCACGGGCCTTGGGTTTGACGCATGTGAATTAGAGCATAATAAATAAATACAACGTTGTAAGAAATCGCTTACTTTTCTTTCCCAGTGACATTCGTGAACATTTTCAACCCCCTTCTTTTTTTCTTTTTCTTTACCCAAGAACTGTGGGGTAACTGTGGGCAGAACTGTGGGGTAACTGTGGGGCAGAACTGTGGGGTAAAGACTTCAGTTTATCGTTATTCAAACCACAACATATGTTGTGGTTTGTATCATTGAAGTAGCCGTCAGTAGTTTTTCTTTCAAAACAAATACCAGTAAACATGAATGACAGCACGATAACGTATTTGTGTGTGTGATTTCCCCTGGGAGTGCTCTGTAAGGGACTGAGGGACTCAGTACTAAAACCAATCCTCTGCTGACAAATTCCCATCGAGTGGAATCAGCCGGCTGACAGGCAGGCTGACCACGTCTCACCTGAGACCAGGTGTGTGGCCATTTGGATAGGTTAGGCTGCTGTGCACATTATCTGTACCCATACGTTCTTATTCTGCTGTATTGCTGCAGGTGAAAGGCGCACGCATTTGGATTCAAGTTTAACGAAACTGCATTATGTCAATATGCCAAGGTCAACACCACAGGTTTGTGAGTAGGACAACAGGTACACACACGTTGCTTTGTCGAGAATGAGCTTCAAATCAGTTTGATTTGACAGAAAAATGGCTATTTCAATTAAAGTTATTTTAGATATCAAAATATGTGACTTAAGGTGAATCAATAAAAAAAACATTTACATCAGCATACATTGCAGTAGGGGCCAAGGAATACTTACAAAGTATGATATTCCTCAATAAAGTGTTGCTTAATTATTACATATTATGATAGAATTTGGAAATGTAATTTGTATAATACTAAGTGTGTTGAGCTTCGAAAGTCTGTTCCCATGCATGCAAGGCTGTCAGCCACTGTAAAGGTGTGGGACTCCATTAGAGCAGAACAGATGACCTCCTCACCCCAGCTGATGCGTCCTCAGTGGACCACACCTGAGTGTGGAGTGAGCATGTCTCGAACCACCACTTCAACCACAGTCTGCCTACCTCTCCTGAATACCAGATGTCTGTTCACTGCGTGTGGTGTAATTCAGCCTGATTCAGAACCAGAAAAAGCTGTTTCTTTGTGTCAGCAGTGTACCTCACTGTGTTTTGTGTTTACTCTTTATGGAAGTCTTTTGCTCACGAAAAACATCATGTCACGGATCAGGATCCAAATGTCAATCAGGAAACACACTGGGTTTAAGTTTTAGCCGTAGATAACATTGTCCTAATGGCACATCGTTCGTCTTGAATCCGTGTGTCCAACTCATGCAGGGAGACAAGCTATTCATAACAATAGATGGATAACAATGCATTAATGTATTCCGCTCTTCAAGATAAATAGCTGTACAAGATGAATTGCCCCAACAGTCAACTACAAACAGATAAATTGTTCTAAAATGTACTATCGCCCGGTGAGACTTCACCACCATTTGTCATTCTGGACACTAGTTTAACCGCATGTGTTTTCAGTTCAACTAGAACGTCACACACACTCCCTGCATGCACACCTGCTTGGAAATGAAGCACATGGAAACGATGGCACATTATCAAGTGAAAAAAGTCGATAAGATCAAAACAATCTCCAGATGGTGCGTGATGAAGAAGACGCAATAGAACCAGGGGCATCATCTGTCCTGCTGCTGTCGATAAAAGATACATACTTTACATCTGCTTCTGATTTATAAACCAGCAAACCATGATTCAAGTTCATATTGTGGATCCATCATCAATTTCAAACAAAGAGGGGCATTCATATATATACTATTCACAATGTTTATATTTCTGGTAAACATTGGGAAGATGAACAGGCTTTCTTTATCCCAAAAGATGATACAGGATCTAACCTTGGAGGGTGAAACCAAACGGTTTGTCACTAGTTTGTAGTTAATAACACCTTCAACGTCACACCAATTCGTTCAGACAATTAGATATTTATCAAATTGTATATTGGTTAAGATGATGATGACGGTTATATGTTAGGTTTAAAGGACCCCTATTTTACCACCAGGGGTGAGTGTGATAAGCCCTTACAAGCAGTAACATAGGGGCCCTTTCAAGGTCATTGAGGGCAAACCAATATTTTAATGTACTATTTATACTCAAGGACTTTTAAGACATGATGTGTGTTATAGCTAGAGGCTAGCTAGATATATTGGGTAAACCTTCCTCGCCTGTGAAAATCTAGCACCATAGGCAAAATATATTGCTTGATTACAGCTCATTATGGAATGCTTAAAAAATACTGCTAAGATTTTAGTGTATGTTTCCCAAAATGTTTATTGTTTGTGCTGCATGGAGTATAAAACAAACATACTTTACTGCTATTACACCGTGAACCATCGCACTATGATGGCAAAGTAGACCATTCTCAACCAGCCCAATATACTGCACCATTATCGGAGCGTGAAGTACTTGACCAGTGACCAGAGTTTGTGTTTTGGGTATAGGTCCTATTATAGGAAGCCTGTTTACATTCCGCATCCTTTGGTCCAACCAGCACTAAATGTACACTAGTAGATCTTTACACACACCTGCATGTACTACACTATTAGAGAAATACAAATAGTCACCAACAACGACACTCATCTAGAATATAAGGCATATATCCTAGTGTTGCTGTCAGAAGAAATATCCTGTACGGTCCATATGTATAAAAAGAAAACATGAATTCGATGATAGAATTTGTGAAGTGTAAGTAGTGAAGCGCTGATATCATGGTATTTTATATTCTAGTAAAGGTGCTCCCATTAAATAAAGTTTATTACGAAAAAACTGCCTATTATTCAAGGGCAGGCATTGAGCCTTATGGAATTATAATAATTACAAAAGTGACAATTGTGGTTTTTATAGTTGGCTACATGTCTTTGTCGTACTGAGTTGCCATATTTAGACACTTCACATACTTATCTATGTGGTGAACAAAGTACAAGTTTTGACTGCCCTCACACAAAAATGCAGTAAACACGCCACATGGACATATACCTCGAAATTAATCTTAGAAAAGTATCATTCTGTCACTCAAACTCACCAACTCTGGGGAACTACAGTGCAATTTGCAAGTGTTTACAAACTTGACAACACTCATAACTCATGCTCAAGAACTCAAGCAACAGCAATCAATACCAAGTAATACCAAGTAATACCACCTTGAAAGACATGTGGCCTGTTGTGAAAAATTGCTGAAGAAACACAAACTTGTGTCATTAATCACAATCAAGTAATTTGCAAAAAAATATTTCAATTATTTAAAATGGTTCAGCTCCTAGTCCTTAGTGTAACCATCAGCTGTACGCCAGAAAACAGTCTGAGGATGTTAACAAAGCCTTTACTGATCAAATATCTCAAATAGGAAGCTATAATCTTTATATTTTAGAATAACTTCATGCTAGCCAGCAATCTGTACTGGAATGCTGCCCTAATTCTTGGAAATGCTAATTATATTCATTCATGATTTAAAATAGACTTTATCAAGTGAGTCATTCATATTCATTTCACAATCATTGTTTTCATTGCTGTATGAGATACAGCTCCCAACTCTATATATTGCAATTGTACTGTAGATCCATAACACACAGTTTATAGCTTTGCACGTTACGCCATTCTTATTTCTAACATTGAACGCCCACACAATTTATCAATAGTAAAAAGTGTGAACATGCATCCATAGGTAAAATGAATATCAGGGATGAAGAAACTTTAGTTAACCTCTGATAGTCTTCTGATAGAGTTTGATAAGAGCAAATGCTACGAGGCAATGAGTGCAAGACTGCTGCATAACATGTTAAGCTGAGCTGTGCGTGTCACTGCGGCCCGACTCAGAGGCGTGTTGACTGTAAGTCTTTGTGGCAACGCGGCTCTCTAACATTAATCAGAAGCTGTGCATTTCTTTTTCTATGACGTGGACAGCGGGGGTTTCTCCAAGTAGGTTATGTTCCGAAGTGCACGGAAGCGGACGCAAATTCATTTATAATTACATGAAAAATGCAATGTATTATAAAACAATTTAATTAACCTCACCGGGAGGCCCAGAAAGCAAGCAGCATTATGCAAATGACTTATTTCCATCACACCATGGTTCAGGATGAGCCGGCTCTGGAGAGGAAAGATGCCCACGTCTCTCCTCCATCCCCCTGAGGACTGAAGCACGTCTACACCTATGGAGGATGACATATCGTGAGGCATTAACGGCAGCCTGTGACACTCAGCCTCTCCTGCGCAGGAGGGGAGGGGATAATAAGAATGTTTAAGTGTTAGGTTTAGGTGTTTAGGTGTTAAGCCTTTTTGACTGTTGGGCGAAAGTTATGGAAATGCATAGCTCATCTTGGGTCGTCTGCTGTAGATCATCTAGAGTAGGCAACTCCTTGGGCAGGTCATATCTTAAATGAAATCCCATAAAACACATGTTCTTGTCTTGGTTTGGAGCATTGAGCACATGGTACTTGGTATACTGGTTGTTTTCTTTTGGGGAAGTGTGGAGAAATGCACTGAAAACATAAAGCATTCTGCTAATACTAAATACTACTTGTATTTATGTATTCTATGCTAGTATTCTATGCTTGTATTCATAAATTGTATTCTTAGTTTTCCTGATGCTACGGTATACAGACAAACCTACTCACTCTTTATGCTTAAAGCATGCTTCTGCTCACTAGTACAACCTTCTAAACTGTCTTGCCAGTCCCACTTACATACCTCACTGCAATCCTTCACCAATCAGCCGCTCCGTCTGTGCAGCCACACAACTCACTGTGTGTCCATGTGTGTCGTGTGCACTGTGTCCGTCCAGCCAGTCGCCTGAACACCCAAATCCACCTGCCTCGATCCATACATCTCAGTCACCCCAGCCTATAGATCCATCTCTCCACGCCCAAGACCTCCAGCCGGCTAGCCCATCTGCCTGAGCAACACCAACACAAACACCCCCCCCCCATTTCTCTTCCCTAGTCTTGAACCCCAAGGGCCTGATCATCACAACTAGGGCAGATTAGTGGATTTAGCCAGGGCTCCACTTGTGACCACTGCCCACTGCCCACCCACAGGCTGCAGTGATGCATGTCAATGTCTTCAGTGTGGTAAAAAAGGGAGTTGGAGAGAGAGAAAGATGGAGAGAGCTGCAAGTCTTTCAGAAACACGTTTGTTGGTTGGTTGGTTGTTAAATTGTGTCAATGGATTTGCTTTGAAGTATTTATTATAAAAATAATAATGAATAATAAAAACAATTTACATAACGCTGACTGCTATTGGAGGAATAACAGCCAGCAGCAACATTATTATTAATATAAAAACAAGATAAATATTTGAATAGAGAACTTTTTCATTTACATTCGGTTCACGTTAAACTTGCATCCAGCACAGCCTCTGTGGCTGGTCAGCATCGCCATCCGCGGTGCCAAAACAAAAGCTGCCCACTCAGCGCATGTCTATTGAAAAGCATTGACTCAAGGAGACACATTCAGGACAATGGCTCGTGGAGCCAGTGGTGTGAGGGAAGTGTCATGAAATGGATTATAGGAAGCTAGATCTAAATGATAGTAAACATTTACAGAACAGTGAAGCATATTGTAGATAGCATAAACATATGAAATTATGATTTGGCCACTTACAAGGCCCAGTTTCAAGCTGTTACGTTGATGCTACTAAATAATACGTTGAAAATGATTCAACGTTTTCCCAAACCTTGAAGCCAAGGTTGGGGAAAACGTAACCCTAACCCTGCTTACATGGGGACCTGCTTACATGGGGACCTGCTTACATAGGGACCTGCTTACATGGGGACCTGCTTACATGGGGACCTGCTTACATGCACTTTCTATATGTGTGCCCAATTTGACAACTCCAGGTTGTGCATGTTTGTCCAACCCTTCCCCCAGAATTACACTGAGTCGGGGAGAGGGAGGAGAGGTGGGAGAGGGGGGAGAGGGGGGAGAGGGGGGAGAGGCCCAGTGAATGAGGGCCAAGGTCGGCTCTGATGGTCATGTAGGAGGTCCAAGGGGTTCTCAGATACAAAGAACTGAGATTTAAATAGCGATGGAAACAGTGGAAACAGCCAAAGGGAAGAAACAAACACTGCGTTCCTCGTACAGATGACCCAGTCATCAGGATTTAAATGTAGACAATCGGACATAAACCCATAATTTTTCCTGTAACTGTAAATGGCTAGAAATGCTGCTTGGTAATTGGCCTTTATTTGGTCTGAATGCAGCCTAAGGTGAAGTCATTGATGTTCCAACAAGTAGACTTGGTGGGACTCTGACATTTTGCAACATTCTTGATTGTTAACCAACAAATACAGAATACACACTATGCAGACACACACTGGAGAGAAAGCTATCTTCTTACAATTTATTCGTTTTCTCCCTTCTCCCGTTTTCTCCCTACTAAGTGCACTTTCTAAGGTTTCATAATGTGTCATATTTGCAGTATTTTGCTATTGTACTCAACGGGGCCACAGAAACAATCATTAGATCACTCTTCTGCTCTGGTCTTGCTCTAGTGCAGATAAATCACATTTCCTATCATCACCAACTGAAAATAGGAAGAGAATAGTTTGGGGAGCATAGCAACCTCGCGTATATCAGCTCTGACCTGTTACCATGACGTTATATGGCTCCTTGGACATTAGTCAACCTTTGCCAACTGAAACACTAATCAGAAGATAGATGAGTGAACAGAAGATGAATTACATTATCACATGGCATAGATGTTGGTGTATTGACTAAAATCTGTTTTGTGCTTGATTTTACTTACAGAAAATGGAATTTAACTGAATGTTGTTGAGGTATACTGGTGTGTGTGTGTATATGTGTGTGTGTGTGTGTGTGTGTGTGTGTGTGTGTGTGTGTGTGTGTGTGTGTGCGTGCGTGTGCGTGCGTGCGTGCGTGCGTGCGTGCGTGTGTGTGTGTGTGTGTGTACTAAAAACAACAATATGTTGCTTTCCAATTCTAAACTAGTTTTCAGTTTAGTATGTGGGTCACTGCGGGTTGTTTGATAAGCTAACAAATTACCTATCACATTATCACTAGCGGCTTTATAGTACAATGTCATAAATCATCTGATGGAAGTCATCAGATACTTATATTATCCTGTGGTGATAAACACTTGCATTTGAATGAGGTCAGTCTTCGGTGAACAGCACTGCTTCAAGTACTGCAATACCACTTATACATCTATATGTCACAACATTTGTTATATATACAATTGTGGTTTTCATTGATATCTTGTTTTACCACCACCATTAAAATTACTCTGAGACTCAACAGAGTTGCAACAACCATAGGGGCATTTGCTCACATCAATCAAGGCTTTATTTCAATTCAATCCAATTTTATTTATATAGCGCCGATTCATAGGCGAGAAGTTACATCAAGAGGTTAGTCACTATAGCCTTCCAAAACGTTTCACATGATGTCGGTATTGTTGTTCACTGTTTGGTGAGGTGTGACCTCAGATTCAGCAGTCCTACTGTGTTCACTCTGCCAGAGAGTAACGTTTCGTTGTGTGTGGATGAAGCTTTCCGAAGCAGCTTTTTGTGTATTTCTACAGTGGCCAGTATACACTGTTTATTTGTTGTTCCTTGACAGACACGTTTTCTCAGAAAGTCGGTGTATGGACAGGATGTTTAAGCTTCTCTTTCCATTAGGAAACAAATGAAGCAACAGGAAGTGAAATGCCTGGTTTTGTAGTCTGCTATTTTAGACCTCTTGTACGTTAGTGAGAACTTTATCCAACCTTTTAATGGATGAAGGCTTTGTAAGCCCTTGGTCGCCTTACCCTTTCTTCTTCAGAAAACTGCACATTCAAAATGTTAAATCCAATTGAGAAATCAGAGAAATGAATAGGAAGGTGAATTCCTTCACTACAAAAGAAGCACCCTTCAACAGTTACTCAGAAAGGTTTGTGTGGAAAAAAAAAACTTGATTTCTTCCTGAACTCTCTCTTCAGGCATATCAATTAGAATCTAAAGCTTGTTGTTATCCTCTTCTATGGTCGCTTTACAAACTCTGCATCATGAATTCATTTGATGGAGACAGACAAAAAATGGGCGTGAGAAAGAACAAGAGATACAACCAGAATGAATCATACAGGCCTGCATTTTGAAGTTTGTCATCATTAGCGTGGGCTTGTCATGGCAGGTCTTGATTTAATAGCCATAACTTTACTTACAGATGTGAGTGTGTGTGTGCGTGCACGGATGGCCAGAGCTTTCGCCTTCCTTCCTTCAGTGAACAGTGTGTGGGGAGCAGCCAATTGGGAGACTGAACAGAAGAGTCTCATGGGAGGGCTGTCCAGGGAGGGTCGGTGGGCAGGGCCTGACCAACGAGGAGTTGGAGGACAGACGCAGTCATGTCCTCCAACTCCTCCTTCGTCAGCCTGGGAAGATCCATACACATCCAGAAGCAATACTTGGCTCATTTAGCACACAACTCTGAGCCGTGGTGGAAACCCCCTTGGTGACCGCTGAGGCGTGGGAAGAGCTAACATCCCAGAGCCAGAGCTCATCTTTCAAATCTATGTAAGCTCCTGGGAAACTTTGACCAAATCACCATTGATTTGGGGGGTTTGGGATACCGTGACCTCAGAAATCCAGAGGCAATGAATGAATGAATTGACTATAAGTCATAAGGACACTAGAAGCAGAACCTCTGACCATTAGCCTACTTGGCTCCTTTTAAAGAGTCTCCAGTGAGAGACTCTGCCAAGACAATGGCTGCCGATTGAGAGGGATTCATATGAGCATAAACAATGTCCTCAGTGCGGAAAATACGCAACAGATTAGCAATTAAACACTGCTCGCTAGTGTTTAACTTGAAGACGAACAGGAGACCAATACAATGAAGCCGATCTGCGCCCAAGGCCTCTGTGAAGTGGTTGACAGGTAATGACAAAGCTCTGGCTTCGTGAAACTCATTCACTGTTTTTTTTTTATTAAGACTAAAAAGATGTATTAAAAACTCAAATTAAGACTCAATCGGCTGTTCTTTGAGGCTTACTAGGTGTACAATACGTTAGAACTGCACGTAATGACGTGTGTTCAAATGTAATTGCTGTAAGCAATTGAATTAGCCCTCGCAATGACACAGTCTATGTAACATGAGGTGTTATTGAGGTTAGAGCGGTGATATCTTTTAAGAGCACTGTGTCCTGGCTGGCTCAATAATTAGAAGTGAAAAAAAAATAAAAAATACTCAGCCAGGCACACTACTGCCGGGCAGATGTTTAAGGTTAAAGCGTCAGGTCGTATGTGCTCTGTTGCTTCACACTGGCGTCGTCAGGCTGAACAGAGAGATGTTTAGGGTTAAAGCGTCAGGTCGTATGTGCTCTATTGCTTCACACTGGCGTCGTCAGGCTGAACAGAGAGATGTTTAGGCGGTTGAGGGTCGAACAGGGCGACGAATGGAAAGCAATGAAAAGTGATCGGCCACTGGACTTTGCACCACAGAGCGTGACAGGGCATCAATAAAGCTAAGTAAAAATTGCTGTGCTTACATTCACTCGGCCTATCACATCAATGTCCTCAGACCACACATCATCATGAGATGTTCACACGCTCTGGCTCTCCCTCACTCTCTCTCTCGCTCTCTCCTTCCATCACCATCCATCACTCCATCCCTGCATCTCTCTCTCTCTCTCTCTCTCTCTCTCTCTCTCTCTCTCTCTCTCTCTCTCTCTCTCTCTGTATCTCCCTTGCTTTCCCGATTATTTCAGCAATCCTGCACACGCTGACACATGTGCTTGCGCCGCTAGCTCTGCTTATGGTCACAGTGCTCGCTGAGCGCAGTGGTAGCTCTGAGTATAAACACAGTGCCAATTTGGCTTATGGTCACGGGGCTAGCTCTGTCACCATAGCTCTGCTTATGGTCACGGGGCTAGCTCTGTCACCATAGCTCTGCTTATGGTCACTGTGCTAGCTCTGTCACCATAGCTCTGCTTATGGTCACTGTGCTAGCTCTGTCACCATAGCTCTGCTTATGGTCACTGTGCTAGCTCTGTCACCATAGCTCTGCTTATGGTCACTGTGCTAGCTTAGCTAATGGCCTCAATGCTTTGCGTAAAGCAATCCTATCCCTTTTCCAAACCGAACCTAATGCCACCTCTAACCCCA
>OMKI01035038.1:1340-14056 GCA_900302315.1 Phycis blennoides
GGGATCACATCCCACTCCTCCCCCCACACTTGATTGACAGATATCAGCCCGGCGACGGTGGCGAGCAGCGCAGTACTGACGCCAATCTGGGCGAGAGCAGAGAGACACAGTGAGGCTGTGGAGCAATGTGTGCATGTTCTCTCTCTCACACACACACACACACACACACACACACACACACACACACTCACCCCACCACACACACACACACACACACACACACAGCTGTATATGCAGCAGCTTCTTAAGGCTCTTAAACCCACCTCTGTTGCTTAACACAAACACTTGCTGCCGGTCTGGTCCTTCAGGTCCTTCAGTTAGAGAAGCGTGTCGACCTGTTGACTTCCACATGGCCGATTGTAACTGATGAGTGCAGAAGAGTCTTCCTCGAGGACTCTCTCTGCCAGCGATGACACCGCTATGGGGATGTACGTGGAAGATGGAGGCTGTGTTGAACTTGACTAAAGTTGCCATAAGAGACCATAGACACATATTTCCAGGTTAGAATCTCATTCAAATATGGGCAAATTGGCACAGTATTAAAGCCATCATTGGCCGATGTATAATAATCTTTACCGGACACCGTTGACAGCTACAGTTTTGAATCTATTAAAATAAAAGTCCCATGCCAACTGTCTGGATTGCATACGACGTCTGACAACTCGACTGTTGAGTCTCTGGTCCCGTCCAGAGGTCTGAAATGGCTCTTGATGCGTCTTCCTTTGCTTCCCCAGCTGTAAATCCCCCGGCCCCACTCCACCCCATCGTGTTCTGTCCCTGCTTCTGTGTGAATGGATTCACAGCAATATACTCCACGTCTACACTAAGAGAAAACAATAGCACGTTAAAAAAAATACTTTATTTTTGGCTGTTGCGGTCTGTTTTTTTGTAATCACACGTCAGTTCGAGTCAAGTGACGTCAATGATTTCAATGGAATAAAAATCAGTTGAAATTGTTTGTTTTCGAAAGTTTCGAAAGATTATTTATAAAGGGGGGGGATGCTGCTTTTAAATTAATATCCTGCACCATAATTTATTTATACCATCCGCTGAGGACGCATTTCTTTGTATTTCAGGTTGCGTTACACCTGTTTACAAAGCCCAAAACTTTGACACGGGTTGTACTAAAAGCCCAAAACTTTGACACGGGTTGTACTAAAGCCCTGACAAATGACTCCTCGCTTGTTTGAACCATCAGAACCCATTGAGACCTACAGAAGTGAGAGAAAACGTTCTAATTCCCATCGTGCAGAGCGACCTCTCAGGGGCGAGCAAAACCATCACCTCAACTTCAAGACCTTTAACCTGAGAGACCTTTAAGAGAAGAACAGCATTCAGAGAGTGTCGTACTGCAGTAATGTGACATATTTTGGGAAGTGACAGTGAGACGAAACGTAAGAATGTGTTTGTTTGGGACTTAGTGGGAGGACCTTGCGCCTGTTTTCAAAGGAGATCTGTGTTCCCATTGGTCAGGATGTTGAACCCACCAACGTTGACTTGGTGACCCCATCACAAAAATCTACATTTTAGAGGAGCTAACCAACGTGAGGCAGCCGGCATGAACAAACATCTACCAGTTGGCCCAAATCTTTCTCTTCAAGGTCGAATAATCAATTTTTGGCGATACTTGTTTATTATCGAAAGTGTAAAAAAAAAAAAAAAAAAAACTAGCAGAGAAAGGAAATCTATGTTGCTTTGTTGTTTTCCATTGTTCATCCATCGATTCTGTCCTCCCAGCAAGTACTGTTGACATGGTTTACATTTGATTTGTACATGTTTCTATTGTGTGGAATGAACTCTTATGCAGTAGCCTATAATATATGAAGGGAATATTGTGTCAAAGTGTTGAAATGTTGAGATTACAAAAGCAAATTGCTCTATATGTTGTGGAAAAATAATTTAACAAAAAAATAAAGGTGTTGTTAAAATATAATTTTTTTTCGGAATGGTGCTGCATTTTCATATTATTCCTGTGTCATCAGTTAAATTATTATTCATTGATTAATATTCTTTGTTCTAGATTCAAAGACCTCCTATGTAACCTCCGAGCATCAGAGGCAGGTGTTATGGTGTCTATGGTCACACATGTTGACACAACAACCAGTCAACACACGCCACCTACCTCTCACTGTGGCGTATTGTATGCAAGACCATTAACATGCATTTCATGTTTAGAAACACATTGCATATTTAATCTTAAAAAAAATACAATCGTTAGTAATCATTTCTGTACTTTTCCCAATTGTGTGCGTGTATGTGTGTACACTCCAGAGCCCAGTCTGTAGAGAGAGTTACAACACTGCATGTAGAAGTTGTAAACCGTTGAAATACGCCGTGCAGGGAACGCGCTCTGTCGGTGGGTCTGATGATCACTTCATGATGTGTTGTGATTCAGAACCAGTCGACAGAGGGCAGTACATAACATGTACCGAGCAGTAGACTGCGTCAGTGGTGGGCACACGGCCTTTAAAGACCACCAATTTCCAGCCTGAACATGTAACACGGTGATCCTGCTCTTGTCATCGACGTAAAGCCTTTCCACTTGCGATAACTGCGTAACGCGTTGAACACCAAGCGTGTTTCAGAACATATGAGCCTGTTATCAATCGACCTCAATGTTGGGTTCGGCCGTCCTGAAACCTAAAGGTTGTTGTTTTTTTTAAACAAAACCCTTAATCCTTTTTTTATGTCTGGCAAAAGTCAGAACAAAGGAGATAGAAGAACAGTCTATATGCCTAGGGTTTTATTTTATATCAAGCAACTTTTATTTTAGAACAAAACGCGATGTAGAAACAGAATTGAAAGAAAAGTGCATCAAAATATGACAGTTTCACATAAAAAAAACAAAGAAACTTTTTTTTTTTTGTATAAAACACACAAGCCTATAAGTGCAAAAACAAACTTAGCACTGATACCCTGCGCCCGATGACAACATTACGGTTTGTCAACAACACACTGCATCACACTGGCCTACAGAACGAAAACATGGCAAATATGTGAATACCTCATCTCATACATGGGCATTTTTAATACCCCACGTAATATAACAACACATATTGAAACAAACTGGGACACAACACATGAGCCAAATTAGCCAGCAATGCGTTGCAACGGGGTTCGTCCGGGTTCGGGGTGGTCTGTGCGTAAATCGTGGACAACAGGCCTGGCAAATGTACCACCAAAACATGTTTTGGCTCATGTACACGTGAGTCTGTCATGCTGAAGTCCAGAGGAGAAGCTTATATGCTGGTCGCTGTGGGCAGCAGGACTAGTGGACCTGCACCTGATGGGGGAGCAGCTGGCAGCCGCTGGTGACATGGCTGAGCACCTTCTGTTTCAGCTGGGACACTTGCTCCCGCAGGACGCTGGCCGTGGACGCCAGGTCGCAGTTGTGACTTTTCAGAGACTTCACTTTGTCCTCCAGCCGAGATATTCGCTCGAGTTTGCGCTTCCGACACTTGGACGCGGCGATCCGGTTGCGTAGCCTCTTCCGCTCGGCTTTGATGCGCTCCTGGGAGTCCATGTTGATGGGCGACAGTGGCGGACTGTCGCCGAAGTTCTGTACGTCGGGGACCGTCTGGGGCTCGTCCTTCTGCGCCTGGACCCGCGACAGCTCCGGGTCCGGCGGGGTCCCCCCCCCCATGTGATGATGCGACGGAGGAGGCGGAAAGGGGACGGTGTCCGTGGTGTAGTTGACGGTGGTCCCCAACGGCCCGTTGCCGTAACTGTTCAAGTTGGTGTAAACCGGGAGGTCCGGCTGGACGGCCAGGGGGGCGATGTTAGCGGCCATGTCCATAGTGTTCTGGACGCACGCCCCCCCGTTCAGCTGGTTCTGCTTATGCAAGTTTTCCAGCGCCTTGACGAATCCCTCGGCGAACTCCTGCTCGTCGGTGACCGTCTTCGGGTAAAGGAACTGGGAGGTCGGCGAGGTCGTGACCATCCCGTTGGACTGGATGATGAGCCTCTCCAGCTCCGGGGAGGCCAGCTTGAGGAGCCCCAGGTCCGGGGAATTCAAGATATTCTCCGCTTCGCGCAGATGTGGCTTGAGGTTAGCGTCATCCGCCAGGCTCAAGTTAACATCCTTCTTCATCATGTTTTTTTTAACACGGAGAATCCCGATGGAAGAAAAAATACCTCACAACTTGTTCCCGCGCAGCACCGCTCTCAAATCGTTGCCACCACCATTACCTCCCAAAAAAGAAACCGAAACGAGAGTTACAGTAAAAGCTCGATCTCGATTCTACTCGGCCAAAAAATGTCAGCCCTCGGCGCTCGGCGGCGGTTCAGTGTGGAGTCCAGCGCTGCGCTCCCGTCTCCGCCTCGGCTCCACTGGCCGGCCGCGCGCGGAGCCCGACGCTTTTGTGTCCCCGTCTGTTCCGTGACGTCAGTCGGGAGCGCAGATTGGGCAGAAATTACGTTTTTGCCCATTTTATTGAAATGACGGGACGTGCGCAGAGCGGAGCGCTGTCGCCATGGAGAGGGGAGGGTAAACTGCAAAACAGAGCAGTGCATTATGGTTTGATGTCATAGCGAGAAGTAAGGAGGACGGCTGATTCCTGCCTTGTTCTCTGACCTAAAAAAACAACAAGGGATCCGAAAACTGTGATCTGAAGCTAACTATGGAATTTGCTTAAAGATGCTATGAAACATCTAACTCACGTTGGCAAACGACTAGGAGAATAGCAATATTAACCTAATTAACTCAGAGCACCTTTGCAATTCACAAGTCAAGTATATACATGTATACACTTAGTGGTGTGGAGTACAGTTCCCCTTTCAAATATTGAATAACATGTGTCACACATTTTAACCATGTGAATACACGGGCTCTGCTGTGTGTGTGTGTGTGTGTGTGCTGACATTTAGATGTGTAAATACCAGGGGAACACCTCGTTGTTCTCTGAGGAGGGAGACAGGAGGAGGGACATGAAGAGGGGCTGACCACCACCTCACACCTCTGTGGGCGTCACAGGTAGGCCTTGTGTGTGTGTGTGTGTGTGTGTGTGTGTGTGTGTGTGTGTGTGTGGTCTGTGTCCTGTATCTATTCTGGATACAGGAGCCGCCAGGGCTGGACGAGTCAGTACATGCTGTATACGTGTTTCTCTCTCTCCCTCCCTCTCTCGCTCTCTCTCTTAAAGACACAGTAGCATCCCCATCCTCCATCCATCCATCCAGTACCAACACAGCTGCCTGATGTCTGGTCGGCTCCCATGTAAGGCCCAGGCCCTCCCAGGCCCCCCAGGCCCTCCCAGGGTCTCCCAGGCCCCCCAGGGTCTCCCAGGCCCTCCCAGGCCCCCCAGGGTCTCCCAGGCCCTCCCAGTGTCTCCCAGGCCCCCCCAGGCCCCCCAGGGTCTCCCAGGCCCTCCCAGGCCCCCCAGGGTCTCCCAGGCCCTCCCAGGCCCCCCAGGGTCTCCCAGGCCCTCTCAGGGTCTCGGGGGTGCGGTGGGCAGCATTGCTCTGCTGACGGCCAGGCTGTGGTGCTGGCTGTGGTACTGGCTGTAGTGCAGGCTGTGGTACTGGCTGTGGTGCTGGCTGTGGTGCTGGCTGTGGTACTGGCTGTGGTGCTGGCTGTGGTGCTGGCTGTGGTACTGGCTGTGGTACTGGCTGTGGTACAGGCTGTGGTGCTGGCTGTGGTACTGGCTGTGGTGCTGGCTGTGGTACTGGCTGTGGTGCTGGCTGTGGTACTGGCTGTGGTACTGGCTGTGGTACTGGCTGTGGTGCTGGCTGTGGTGCGAGCGGCTGCAGGGCCAGAGGAATAACTCCACATGTGAACCAGCTCCGCTCCCTTATGTGCTCTGACAGAACTGGGTCGGCGTGGAGCACAAGGATGCAAATTAGGATTATATAAACCGGGAAAAAAAATAGTATTAGTGGACGGCTAATTCTAGTGCGGGTGTGCAATGGGTTTTCCAGACTGGTCTCCATCTTGAGTTTCCTGTTGTGTTGGTGATCTTGAATCACTTTTTGGAGGTTTCTTGAACTACTGAACAATTGGAGGTGTGGAGTGTACAGTACAATCCGTCTCCACCTCTTTACCGTTGTGATTATGGCAATTGATATTTGCTGTTGATTTGCATGTTTGTGATTTTACTGGAGAATCTATTACACACACACACACACACACACACACACACACACACACACACACACACACACACACACACACACACACACACACACACACACACACACACACACACAATCGTCTCACACCACACCAACTACATACTGTCAAACTAAAAAATGACATAAAATGTATGATGATGGGCACGTAGATTGCTAACTGCGCCTTCCATTTCCTCCATGATTTGTGCGTTGACAGGAAAGGCCTCGGATTGGCTGAGCTACGTCCTAACCTCCACTCTGATTGGCTGAGCTACAGTGTAGCAGGGCTCTCATTGGCTGATCTGGACAGGGCTCTGAAAGAATGTCTCCTCAGGGCACAACATGGCACCACTAAGCAAATCTGTTTAATTGCGCCGCGTGTGAAGCAACGCATGAGAATCACTGAGACAAGGCACTCCTGTGTCCTGGATGAGTCACTTCGACTCGGCGACTGTGCACAGGAAAAGCTCTCTTTCTGGCAGGAAGCACCGGCTGCAGCTCCCATAAATACTCAGGAGCAGCCTGCTGTGTGTTTCAGTGCCCAGCGGTAAAAATAGTCCCGTATCCCGGGGGAAGTGATGACGCGGGCAGGCAGCCTGCATCAGCATCACAGCCTCATGGACCTTAATGATCACCATGGCAACAGATGCAGAGTGACGCAGGTGAGGATGGGAGAGCTGGAGAGAGGTGGTAATTGGCTGGCTGTGGGTATGTGTGTTTGAGTGAGAGATGTGTAGGTGGCAAGGAAGATGGAGGGCGGGGATGAAAAGTAAAGATAGGTGATCCCATCCCAGAGATGTGCTCTGAGACGCAACACCACTTCAATCACATACCAGGCTTTCCTGAGCAATACCCAAAGATGCAGAAGGTTTTTTTTTTTAATGTTTAACGCGTTGTGATTGTATCAGTGGCCACCCCACAACCAGGCAATGATTAATTAAATTCCACTAGGTCACCATTTTATAAAAAATGGTGGTAATAAAACATGTATTTAGGACCGCAGACAGTCACCTCTACCTGGATAGCCTCAGGTGCACAATGTTGTCAGGTCATTTTATTTGCTTTGTTAAAGAGCTCATTAAAACTACATTCTATTTTTCTGTTTCTGTGATCCACATCACCCAGTGAAAGAGGAGATTTGAGTGTGGTTATATGTACCCCAGTTTAAGGATCTGGGTTATTGATAAATCCGGATGGGAGTATTATTTTAAACTACATTAACGTGGAGGAGCACCCTGTCTAGTAAGAAGTCTTTTTGCATTTGATGCCGTGTGAATTGAGCGAATGCTATTCCCCCTTCAGTGCTGTGAGCATCCAGCGGGCCGGGCAGTCATTTCCTGATCCATTATGACATCACAGAGCCAATCACAGGCAACCAGTGCAAGAGAACAGTGCTGAGGAACACAATGCTGTGTGCTTGGGAGGGAAACCAATTCCTGTTGAATAGCACATTTCATCCCTTTGTGGCATCACAAGGGACAGGCTTCACTCAGCGGGACGCTGGACAGATCAGCCGCCAGCCGGCCCAGGGAGACGGTCCACCATGACCACCTCCTCCAGCTGCTTGAGGACAGATTTTAAAACCAACAACTAACTCATCAATGTTAAGACCTTGTAGTCAAATAGGGGCCTTTTAACTTTTGACACAGGGCGGGAAAACTATGGCCTTCTCTAGGACTTCACCTAGAAATACACTGAACAGTCCTGTAAGAACTAAATAAGCACCAACGTACAAACAATTTGTAGCATCGCAAGCTCTTCTCAAACAGTAATGTCAATACACATCTTGGTATGTAACATATCTCATACCATTGAAACCACTTCTGATGGGAATTTGCTAACATTCATAAAACCACTTCATAAAAAAGAAGTCTTGCTAGCTATCCTGCTGAGCTGGTTTGGAGAAATGCTTACGGTCGTTTATGGCGTGTCCTCAGAATACCTTTGGGGGGCGGTAACATAAGGAACCTTTGGTGCATACTGCTGCACCCAACTACTAGCTTTAGGACTGCTAACAGCATTATCAGCATTATGAAGTTAGTTTAGAATTTACAGTCAAGAACGTCCTGATGAAACCGGACTCGAGGCCTCTGTCTGTCCAGCTCAACATTTAATTTAGAAATTTTCCATATTTTAAATGCATAATGCATTTAACAATTCAATTGAAACGTAATGCGAAGCAAAATGTAGATCATTTTCCGTTTCATTGTTGACCTTCAGCAGCAAATTCTGAGGGAAATTACATTGGAGTGTGTGCCTGAGTTTAGCTTTGGACGCCACCTGGTGGTTACCCAGGGAACTGAGCCTTATGACCAACTCAATTTACAACTACAAACGCTTGTTATTAGTAATGCCCTGGACCTGTACCTCCTGGGTTGTGACGTCACAAACTGATAGAGACGGCTTGGACTTGGCTTGGACTAATCACACATGTGCACATTGCACTTACCTTTTTATTACCTCATGAAGTGTACATAAGCACCGAGCAGACGTTTCACTTTTTTTGTAACTTTCTTTTAAACTTTTTTTATTTCACTTTTTTAGTCAGAACATTTCTGTAGAACTTGTGAGGAACTTTTTGTTTTTGTAAAACATGAAGAAAAAGTTTTAAATGTAGAGCATTAACAGAAATATCATTTGTATTTCCACAAAACAATGGCACGTTTTGTGGAGCCTCTAACCCTTCACCACATCCAGAATGTTCTCTGGAGTCCAGACGGGACACATACCATTGATTATTTGATTAGAATATAGTGAGGCATAAACAGGGCTGAAACGCGCTGGCCAGAAGACAGACACTGGACGTGTCCGGTGTGAGGAGCCGGCGCCAACGCGCCGTACGTGTGACGGGTTCGAAGGCTTTTCAACGAGATGCCGTCCGATTGGTTGTTTACATTTTAGACCACAAACGCTTTTAACAAAAGACACTTTTATTTTCTTGTGTAAATAAATTACATCGTCTTTTCTTACAAAAATAAAAATAAACCCACCAACAGCAAAGGTTGGACATGCACATGTCAGACAAACGATGACCAATGAGAGGATTTGTCGTTACGGCAGCACGACAACGGTAACTAAGGAGTCCAGACATCCACGCAATCACTGACTGCTCTCCACCTCCGTAAAACTAAATGAACCACGCCAATTTAAAAAATATATATTAGAGGAAACACTGGACGCCATTTATAAAAAAAAAAAAAAGATATAAATTCAAAGAAACCACTGATGTGAATTTCACTGATGGTATCTCAGGAGGAGAGACTGAGAGGATAATCAGGCTTGGAAGCAAACAGAAATCTACCGACAGCAGCCTCATTCCACAGCAGTCGCACTTTGGACCAAACATGAACAGAAAGTCACACGCACAGAAATCACGTAAATTGTACTCAACACCAACAACATAATTGAATCCAAAAACGTCTGCTTACGTTTCCATGAGCCCAGTATTAAACCGATGTGCTGGGCTTTCCCATGGGATCCTGCGGTGGAAGGAGGCTGAAGGTTACCGGCCCTCTCAACCAAACATGTGACTGTGCTTTGTCTACTCGCACGTCTCCCATCCCAGCTGGCCGCTCCCCTCTGAGTGGCGGGCGTTCAGGTGTGTTCCCCTGGTGTGCAGCCAGGTGGTGGTGGGTGTCTGACAGACCTGTCGGGAGAGCGGGGCGCTCTAGTGCTGGTTCTTCATGCCCCCCTGGGGCCGGCCGGGCTTCTTGTCGGGCTGCATCTGACCGCGGCCGGCACCGCCGGGCATCCCTCTGCCACGACCGCCAAACAGACCTGGAGAGGAGAGAGAACACAGCGTGAGCCCCCAGGAGAGGAGAGAGAACACACAGCGTGAGCCCCCAGGAGAGGAGAGAGAGAACACACAGCGTGAGCCCCCAGGAGAGCAACACAACTCTCCCCCGTGTCATGTGGAGGGTTCAGAATCATTCCATTTGTGACATCACAGCGTCGAGTGTCCAGCCGGCTTGAAGGAGTTAATTAGTGGACCGAATCGACGGGTAGGCGGGAGACGGATCTGTCCACCATTCATCAGAGCCCATACTTGCCACTTGTGATGTCACAATGGGATATGTTTTGAAATGGCTCATAACGCCCCGTATTTGATCCCCTTTAAGTCACAACCCGTCTGTCGTGTTACTAGCAAACTTGCATCTTATGTACACCAGCTTCAGGGATAATGTAAATGTAAAAAGGTTTTTTACCCCCGTGGTTCAAGTTACAGGTCTACTGAGCCCACTTTCCAAGACCACTTCACTCTGAACCCCCCCCCCCCCATGGGAAGACATCACAGATGACATCATCGTACCTCTGCCGGCTCCGCCCCCCCGGCCCTTGCCAGGCTGGCCTTTGTTCTGCTGCATGCCTCCACGGCCACGCCCCTTTGACACCACCTCCTCCTTGACCATGTCGATGATCTCGTCGGGGATGCGGAGGTACTTGATGGTGCTGCCGCGGATGTAGCACTCCGGCATCCTCCAGAACTTGTCTCCATCCTGCGTAGGAGGAACCACAACCAGACCTCACTGGAGGCGCTACTCAGGCCACCCTGTCACCCAGGGAGAGGCTGTGGGCCCCGGGGGACAGCAGCACCCTCAGACAGCCCTCAGACCGCCTCGCCACTCAGCTGGGTTTGCTTTTGTTATGAACCTTCTCTGATTGGTCTAGAGTTTACTTCGCTTCCAGAGCTGCCCTCACAATCAGCCAAACATCTGAACGTAGAGCCAAATCTCAGCATGTTCTACAAGTTCCATGTTGTGTGTGTGTGTGTGTGTGTGTGTGTGTGTGTGTGTGTGTGTGTGTGTGTGTGCGTGTGCACATACACACACGTGGCTCCACAGCGTGGAACCAGAGGAGAGCCTTACCCTGGAGGTGCAGATCACTTCTCTCAGGTTGATGTTCATCCAGTTGTCACAGCTCACCAGGTGGCCGTTGTACGTCTCACCGTTCTTTAACTCCACCAGCTGCATCCAAAACATACATTCAAAATGAGAGATAAGACATACAATTCAACAGGCCGTACACTCTCTAGATGTACTTAATAAATAAATACACTTGTCCTGTGGTAGTGCACTTCGGGGGTATTCCTTTAGATGAAGCACATGTCCACCATACCATTGACAAATATGAGTTTACGTGGTTATGCAAAAATAGCATACTTTTCATTTGCACATATTGAGTTGCACATGACAGTCTCAACATAATCGGTCTCACTTGACCGTTTGAATCGAGGGGTTACTTTGAGCCAAGGATTGGATGCATTTCTGCGGAACTCGAGTCCACTTGACTTCAAACAACCACCCGTTATGCTGGTTGGGAAATATTCGCTTTCGTTTTGAGTCAATCCTCACCATCGGGTGGTTCTGGGCCGTCTTCAGCAACGACAGAGGCAACTGAAAGGTAATCAGAGTGGGGACGTTACAGGAACAGCACAGTGCTTCACATTGTAAAGATCTGCCAACACTATGTGGCTGTACTGCTCACACTAGATAGATGTTAATTTAGGTGTTAACATTTTAAACGGTGTGCTGCGTCGTAAGATTTAATTTAGTATCCGAGCGGGCCCTGTGCAGGTTGTTAGCAAAAGACGGCTAACGTTGACAATACGTCGTGGCCATTAAAGACATTGCTAATCGAATCACCCAAATACTTCACAACCAAACGCTTCATATGCACGTCCTACGCGTATCCTACGCGTATAACAGCCTGCGAAATGCTCACCATTTTTATAATATTGATGTGGTTTTTCACGCTGCTTTACACAACTTCACCGGACAGGACGCGGGGGATTTCTTCTTCCCTTCTACTTGATAAAACACTCAGACAACGCTACCGCCCCCTGCGGGTACTACAGTACACTCAACATAGACGACCCCAATCCCGCCCCCTACTGGTAACAACATGTATCCACATAGACCATTCTGCCCGGTACCGCCCCCTACTGGTAACAACATATATCCACATAGACCTTTCTGCCCGGTACCGCCCCCTATAGGTGACAATATGCATTGCTATTGCCTCCTGGTAACATTCAAGGCCATCCACAACCTCGCCCCCCCATATCTGTCCGACCTCCTCCATGTTCCCACTCACTTGTACATAATTTGTTCACCTGCATTTTTTTTTATATTTTTACTTTGCACTACAATTTATTAGTAATTTTTTTATATTGTATTGTATTCTTTAATTCTTTGTGTTATTACTGTGTGTAATGCTGCTGCTACACTACAATTTCCCAGCTTGGGATCAATAAAGTATATCTATCGATCTATCTCCTGCTCCCTCAGATCATCTTCCTCCGTACTGTCTGTCCCCTCCGCCCGTCTCACCACCACGGGGAGCAGAGCATTCAGCCGCTCTGCTCCCCGTCTCTGGAATTCATTACCACCCCAACTCAGAAACATTGATTCACTCCCTCACTTCAAATCACAACTCAAAACACACCTGTTTAAAACTGCCTGTTCCATCTAAATGCCAATTGCTCTGTCTCTTTTTAATTGTTCTTATTTTATTCTGTATTTTATTGTTGTTTCTTTTTCCTTGTGTGTATCTGTACGGTGTCCTTGAGTGCCAAGAAAGGCGCCTTCAACATAAAATGTATTATTATTATT
>OMKI01035365.1:2093-16982 GCA_900302315.1 Phycis blennoides
TTCTACAGGACAGTTGGGACTCATTCCTAGCTACCGAGTAAACCACAGGACATTTACCAAGGGTACCTTCAACAGCAACTACACCAGAACAAAACAATAGCGAACAAACATGCAGACGTGCAACACTGTGAGTGGGGTTATCTTTATTGGTATCAATCAAGCAGCCTATGGGGATCTCCGACTGTTTAAAGCGGTGCACTGCATCCAGTAACTTTATTAAATTATCTCTTGTAAATACTTCACCTCATATTTCATACTTTACTTCATGCTTAATTTTTTCATTGGCAATTTCTTTCTTTCATGCAGATGACACTTACCCTTTCAATAAAATATGTCACAATGATCATGTTTTTACTGCACATTTAATCATGCAACTTCTTGTTATTGTTGACATCCAGGTAAGCATGGAGACGTTCAACTCCAAGGAAATGGCCTTGAAGGCCCAGAAGAAGATCCTGAGCAGCATGGCCACCAAGTCCTCTGTCCAGATGTTCATCGATGACACCACCAGCGAGATCCTGGACGAGCTGTACCGCGTCTCCAAGGAGTATTCCGGGAACCGCTCCGAGGCCCAGAAGGTGACCAAGAACCTGGTGAAGATCGCCGTCAAGATCGGTGTGCTGTTCCGACACAACTGCTTCAACAGGCAGGAGATGGAGCTGGCGCAGGACTTCAAGAGGAAACTCCGCCAAGGGGCCATGACGGCCATCAGCTTCCATGAGGTTAGCCCCCTTGCTAACAACGCCATGCGGTATGTTAGCACGTTAACTCCTATTGAGGAGTTAACGTGCTAACTGCTGAGGCGGTTAGCATATCAACTGTTGTTCTCTGAGGAACAACGGTTGCTATGCTAGCCACCCTTGCTTGAGATAGCAACGGTTGTCCCTTGAGGAACAAGGGTCCATGTTGATATCTAATAATGTGGTTGGGAGTGTGTGTGCCTCTGCAATTGAGGGTGAGGACATAATAAAATTGGATACATTTGCAACTTCACTTTTGCTAATAGTATACATTCGCATTCATTATCACATTGTAGTTTATGAAAAGCAAGACAGTCACGGGTCAAGATGTCCCACGTATCACATCGCAGCGTCCAACGATCCCCATCTTTAATCTTTAAGGTGGAGTTCACCTTCGACAAGGCCGTGATGTCCGAGATCCTGACCGACTGCAGGGACCTACTGCTGAAGCTGGTGAACACCCACCTGACCGCCAAGTCCCACGGGCGCATCAACCACGTGTTCAACCATTACGCCGACCCCGAGCTCCTCACCAAGCTGTACGACCCCACGGGGCCCTTCCCCGGCCACCTCACCAAGATCTGCGCAGGACTCAACAAAATGCTGGAGGAGGAGACTATATGAGGCCGACTGGAGTCCAACTGACAGGAAGCCCACCAGCCCCCCCCCCCCCCCCCATGGGAGACGTAAAGAAGAGACACTCATAGCCAGCGACGGATGCAAATATTCACGTCTGACACGCAGACAAGGAACTGGCGATTAAAACAGTAGGCTATGGGAGACGCGCGGACTCCTGTACAACGACGTAGCCCCGTCAATCTGAAATCTGAGTCCGAGAAAGAAAGAATGAAAGAGAGAGAAAGGAAGGAGTTGGCTAAACCTCTGTAGTTGATCGAAGGTCAAGCATAACTTCAAAGTTTGCCTTGTGTATATTTTGTTCATTGAAATGCAGTCACAAATTTTTACTGATTTCAGCATAGGCCTCTATTATGAATATTGGAATTGCCGTCCAATATTATATATTTAATATCTTTTAATGTAACTACTGACGTTAAGTATAATGGTTATTCAGTTACATAGTGATACGACACTGCCATCTTGTGGTTAATGTGGTGAGTCATCTGCATTTTTAGTTGGGGATGCATCTAGTTGGGGATCCAGAGGACACGCGTGAAGAGAAGTCACAAAACCGCTTGCTTTGTTGTTCCACAAAAGCATAAATACCAACTTGAATTTGTTTGCTCTTCTTGTTTTTTTTCTGGGGATCGCAGGTGCAGGGTTTGCCGTCCGTGTAAGAGCACAGCAACGATATCTTCAAAATGTATCAGAAAATAGAAACCTTCTCATTACAGGGTTCCACAAAAACCCATATTGCCGAAACATTTTGTTTGCAATGGTCTTTTAAATAATCATTTCAAAAATGCACATTTGAACTGTACACACGTGGTGTTTCTAACACAATGCCAGCCCCTAATGAAGACTTAGTGTTAGTATAGTACATTAAAGTAACAGAAAATAGGATAGCAGCCATCTTTATTAATCCCAGACTGGGTAAAGTGAAGTGAGTGCATTAGCACTACAGTATAGAACAGTATAATAGTATCGAGTATTCTATAGTGGCATATCATAGTATGTGTTGATAATCTGGGTTTGCTCACCATTACGTTGAGTAATCCTATAAAAATGAAAATCTTCAATCTGCTGGTTTCGTTCATAAAGGTGTAGGCCTGCATCACGGTGAGCTGTAATCAGGGCCACTGAGTGCCATCAGGACCAGATCATTTTTTACCCAAACGTGAAATTTAGGGATGAGTTTGTAATTGACGGGGTAATGATATTGTTATTTGCCTTGATTTGGAACAGAGTATTGGTATGAATTAAATTAGTCTCCATAATTGATTATTAGCATAAGAAACTATGTGTTTTAAGTAACCAAATTGAATACAAATTAAACCCAATGACTAGTTTAATAGCTTGGAATAGTGAAATTGGTTCATCTTGAAGGAAGTAGTGCAATCATTTGAGCACAAACTTAACACTGGAATCACCAATCATATTACATACTACTATTTAATTCAAATAACTATACATTGGGATGCAAAACATTGTCATCAAAATGTAGCTTAAAGGTATTATTTTCTAACATCCTTTTGATCATTTGTTTTTGTCCTTTTATCCAAAGTCAGACTTTGGATAAAGTCACAGTCGGGTATCCACAGCTAAGTTCTGCATAAATAAGCAAATATTAACATTACATAAGCAGGCCGTTGGTCAGCATTACACATAGCTCTGGATCAGCTGACAGCATGAGCTCTCATGTGATCAGTCCCAACTTGAATACAAAACATTCTTTCACTTTCACTTTGACTTATTGCTTATCATAAAAACAACAAATATATATGAAAAATAAAACAGGAAGCCCATCCATCAACGAATGTCAAGCGCTTCTCATCCAACAATAAATAAACTTCAGGAGTGCAATAGCTTGTAAAGCACACCATGTACAGCCATTGGAAACTAAATAACAAGTGATACAAGACTAGACAGGCTGGCAATGTAGTTCCAGTTTAGCTAGTCTCACAGTTCACCGAATGGCTGTTGACCCTGTATAGTGACATCATTCGTGGGTGAGGAAATAGATGAACCCACAGGGCCTACCCAGTGGACTGTACCATCATATGGGAGTGTCTGCCTAGCTGCCTGACACATGGATCACATAGATAATATGGAGTGTCCACCTAGCTGCCTAACATATAGATCACATTGATACGGGAGTGTCCGCCTAGCTACCTGACGCATAGATCAACCCGATCAATCGATCACACATCCGGGTGGACACGCACACGTGTGATGTCACTACAGGCAGCATTCTACATTTTGGCCTTTTTATGACTCGCAGTGATTACTCAACGTCACACCCTTGTGTCAACCCCAGGGGCCCTGGTCTCAGCCCAGCGGCGTCGGGAGTCCCCCCCCCCACAAGCGTCACAGCTGGAAGATCTCGTCCTCGGTCGCCCTGATGGTCTTTGTGAGCTTGGTGACGGTTAGCGGCACCGCCACCAGCGACGCCTGACGGTTCAGCGTCTGCGCAGACACGGCGCTCTGGGAGCGCGTGAAGCGCCGCCGCTCCGGGACCCTGACGTTACAGGCCGCCTCGATGGCGGCGAACCTGCCGGGGCAAAGACGGCGAGAGAGACGCGCATTGTGAGCGGCACGAACATGACGACAAACTCGTTGCTTAATAACTACATGTGCACGTCGTGTTTAAAATGGGAGGGAAGGGTGGTTACCTTAACCTGTTGCAACCCATTGCTTCTTACCATAGACGTCGCTAGACCCCTTTTACTGGGGCACGGGGCCCCCAAAATTGGTGCGCTGTGCCCCAGAAAAATCTAATGTTCAATTTAAAAAAGGCTCGTATATATGTCACTGGATTCATTTAAATTGACAAAGGTTAAAATGTTAATTTTTAAAAGGTTAATTCATTTAGATTGATACCGCAGATAAAGGATGGGTCTTTCTTCCTAACCCACAACGGTGTGGACCTTGTGTCCGGGTGCACACAAATGTGCAATAGTTTGATGACTTGAGTCGGGTTTTGTTATCATTTGCAAACGCAGGATATTACTTTTATGCCTAAAACATGTTGAAAATGTTGATAATATACGTTTAAATAAATATTTTCACAAAGATTAAAATCAAATGTTTACCTATAGGCCTACCAGTGGTAATTGTTGCACTTTCAGCAGCAGCAATATGGTAGTGGTAGTGGCACTGGGCTCAGCACAGTAGGTTAATATAACTTATTGTATAGCATATATGCGATATATGCTATATATATATATATATATATATATATATATATATATATATGTATAGAGTGCATACACACAAGAACAATTGTGTGATTTGAGTAACGGGGGGCCTATGCTCCAGTAGAGCTTCATGTCTAGCAATGCCTCTGCTTTTTAACACACTGTAAAAGTGCACAAGAGAACAGAGGCTCCTTTTGTTGGTCGAGGTTGAAGTGACCTCTTAAGTCACGCACGTCTCACCGGATATGACTGTCTCACCCTCGATGACTTTAGCCTTACTACGCCTCTGACTATCTGTACGCAGAAACCAGGAAGCCATGAGCTGCATGTGTAATTACTTTTTATTATGCATGTAATGACTCTCATTTTTGTATTTGGATATATTATATGATTATTGTGTCTATATTGCGATGTGCAGGTCTACATGTTGTATCCACAATTGTACAAGGGAAATAAAAAATAAATGGAACAGGCTAACCGTTTCTCCCCGTCGTGGCATCCTTGGACAGCTGCTTTCTTGGACTGTCGTATCAAACAGTCCATTCTTTTCAGGAAATCCATGGGAGAGAGCTCCGGCACGGCATCTTCCGAGCAGCCCTGCGTCGTCGCAGACGCGCCTGTGTTGTCATTCGGAGAGGAAGCACAGGTGGTGCGTTCACCTGAATCCTCTTTGAGCAAATCCAAGCAGCTGCCAGCTCCGGAGTGTGACAGTAATGCTGGGATGAACAAAATCTTCTTCAGAAATATAGAGTCGTTGGTGTACAATCTGTTCGCCCGCTTGATTTGTTCCATCTGAAAGAGGGTCACTTTATGTTCAGCCATAGAATAGTTAATTAAAGGCCAGACAGACAGGTTACTACTAGCTGCATATTACATGATAACATAGTACATAGTACGACAATCGCTAGCCGAATTATTTGTTTAGCCCTGTAAGCTTTCATGTAGCCTAGGAAATGTTTTGGTGTACTGGTGTTTTATAGGTGTCTCCTGTGTAACTTAACTTTTCTGCACAAACACACTATAGCTATATAAAGATATAAAAATAACTTGCATACTACTTCTGTAATATAACGTCTAAGTAACTACTACAGCTTTACAGAGACGACACTTACAGAAACCCCGTACTTCAGCGCCAGGCCCTGGAGAGTGTCTCCGGGCTGAACTGTGTGTTGGAGAACTTCGTGTGGTACCGGACGGACGGAGCACTGGACCAAACTACCGTAGGACCTGCTGCGGGGCCCGCGGAGCAGCCCGTTGCCGCCCGGTCGAGCCGAGGGTCGCTCGTCGGCGGACATACTTCTCCTGATCTAAAGATTGCGCGGGGCGTAAAACTATTCCGAGTCACATTCTCCGCCGATCACGCGACAATCGTGCCCCTGCGAGCAACGCGTTACGAGCAGGTCGCTGTTCCAATGAGTAACTAATGGTCACGTCATCACAAACAATGATTTATTTAGTTAGCTGTAGTTCGCAGCTGGTAGTTAAACAAACTAAATAAACACACACGTACTTAAAAAAAAATAATAATAATCAGCTCGTCGCTTGTCATCATGGATGTACTGTAAGAACTTGGTTGTCATGGCTGCAGTTCCGGAGATATCCCATCATGCCTCGCTTTGAATCAGGAAGCAACCCACCAAAATAAAACCTCTGGTCGAGTCTGATCATGAACAATATTAAAGATAGTAATTAACTTGTATTGCCTTGTTTGTCACAACAATATTACCAATAGAAATGTCATTTAAAAGGGAGGGCAATGACCCGAGTCAATTAAATGTTTTAAAGGTAAGCAGCATGTTCATTCTGAGCGTACATCTCCACACATTTCCCACGAGATATCCAGCTTTGATAGCTTCTCATATGAAGTTTGGCTTCACCAACTGGCCATCTGTTTCAGAAACGGCGTGTTGCTGATCTGCTGGCACATTTTATTCCAGAGGATGAAGCCGCCCTGATGAAGAACGGAAGGTAACACATTTCACAGAAAGCTTCGCGCTTCGAGCTATTAGACATTCCATTTATTGATTCAGTTGCCGTTTGTTTTGGGTTTCCAGATACACCTGTCTTGTGTGTACCAACCGCCCTATTTTTGACACTGTTGACATGCTCACAGTCCACAGAAAGGGGAGGAAGCACCTAGAAGGTAACGACCTGGTGAGAGCTATGTCTTGTACTCAGACACTCCTTTGGCTCAAGTCAATATTTATATATTTGTATTGGGTTACATACTCTGCTACTGCTAGTGCCAATGTACACATTCTGAGCAATACAAGTAAAATGTTGTGAACATGTGCCATTGAAATGTGCCACAGCAGCCCTAATTCTCTAAATGTGCACACACAGGGATGAAGTGGTTCTATGGCAAGAAATCCCAGCTGAAAAATGAAATTACAAAGAGGCGACATACAAACTATGTGCAAGAGGAAGAAAACAATCAGACTGAAAGACAGGTGAGAATAACTAACATCGCCATGTTGCATTATTGCTCCTCCAAGATGCTGCTATTCTCTTCCAGACCATCTATGTAAGACCGGGCTAATTGCGTTCGTCTTTTCAGGAGCCTTCCAGTTCAGCCCCGTTATTGGTACAAACCAGGAAGATTACCCATCATGCTTTGCTAAAGACTGTTCCATACAGCAGTTGTCACAAAAAGACCAGGTCAGTGCATTTTTTTCAACCCCTATATCACCATTTGGGTTAGTCACATCCAATCAGTTTTGAAAGTACCACTCCTGGTTGGAACGGTGATTACATTTTTGTTTTGTTTTGTAGCACGCCGCCTGAAAGGGACAGTGGTTCAGAGCCAGCCAATCCCTCAGCGCCATCCGGCTCAGCACTGCTTGGGGCAGTGCAAAGGATCGCAGGTTCAAAGGAAGCCCCTGCAGCAAGCACCCCCAGGAGCTGCACGGCAGGTACACCGAGTGTGTGAGAAGGGAGTGTGCAGTCACGCGAGCCCAAGACCCAGACAGACAGACAGACAGACAGACAGACAGACAGACAGACATACTTTAATAATCCCAGAGGGAAATTGCTTTTGTTACAAATACTCCAGTGGAATGGTAAAAGGGAAAAGAAAAACAGTATAGAAGTAATCACAGTGAAATATAAATATAAAATATAAAAATATGTAAAAATGTACATAGATGCATAAATCTAGGCATACACTATAAAAAGAAATAGCATACACAAAGAAATAGCATACACAATGTGCATACATACAATAAATTGAAATTAGAAATATAAAGGTCAGTGAAGTCAGTGAATGTCCAAGCTATAAAGTGATAAGTGACCACTTAAAGAGGGGTGTTGTGTAGTTTGATGACCACAGGCAGGAATGATTTCCTGTGTCGCTCTGTGGTGCATCTGGGTGAAAGGAGTCTTCTGCTGAAGGTGCTCCTCCGCTGGGCCAGTGGGGAATAGAGAGGGTGTGAGCCAATTGTCCAAGATAGACCGTAGCCTGGACAGCATCCTCCTGTGCCAGCATCCTCTGCCACGGTCGTCAGGGTGTCCAGCTCCTCCCCCACGACATCACCGGCCCTCTTGTTGAGTCTATTAAGTTTGTTGGTGTCCGCGACCCTCATCCGCTGCCCCAGCATGGGACAGCGAAAAAGATTGCACTGGCAACAACAGACTCATAAAACAACCTCAGCATCGTCCAGTGGATGTTGAAGGACCTTAGCCTCCTCAAGAAAAAGAGTCGGCTTTGGCCCTTCTTGCAGACAGAGTTTGACACGAGTTTGATTATTGGTTGCTTTGTGTCTGTTATTAGTCCAAATCAACGATGCAAAGCCTTCCAGAGGTAAAAAGGAACATAAAGCAGGAGCGTCGGAGCCTGTAACAGCCCAGAGGAGGAGAGAACTGGAGCACTACCTCCAATTGAAAAGGTAAATGAAATGCGTTGTTATTGTTCTTGGGCCAACTCGCCACTAGATGTCAGTATAACACAATCTTTCTGTTCACCCTTTGTGTGTGTGTGTGTGTGTGTGTGTGTGTGTGTGTGTGCGAGTTATTTGGGGTTTTGTTTTGTTTTTTAGCGACGGGTGGCTTCAAGACCGAAGTGGCCGGTGGGTGAAAGACGAAAATGTAGAGTTTGACTCTGAGGAAGACGAGCCCCCACCTTTAGCCCCTCTTCCTCCGGGGGATGAGAAAGACTAAGATGAGTCTATGATGCCACCACTCTGGACTTGCATGTGGACACTTGGAGTCGCAGCCCTTAGTAGACAGACTAGTGCTGTCCACCCATAAAGTATAACAATTTGTTTGTTATGTTTGTAATGTTATCTTTTAAAGCTCACTGTGCAACTGGGAATGTCCCCGCATTACCTCTCAATCATTTCAAAGTATTGACAGTGAATACAAGGAACACCTTCCTTTGTCATTGGTAATCCAAACACAGGTTATATGAGCCCATCAGGGGCGAAACGTAGAACACAAAGTGCATGTTGACATGCCAAGTTCACATCAGAGATGCATCAGTGTTTGAAGAACCAGCCCTCATGACACTGGAAGAACCTTTCAACCGCCAACAAGCTGTGGACCAAGAGAACAGAGTGATATTTTTGCTAACCTTGGCGTTGAAGCCATTATTGATGAGATCCCACGTTCAGATCACAGTTGTGTTCCGAGCACTGTTGCCACAGGGGAGCCTCCTTTAGGATGTGGTTCTTATGGACGTTCAATTAAAAACTTTGGTTGATCATATGAGGTTGGTGTCTGGTGTTCTTAATGCGAAGCCTTTTGTTTTTGCAGTTCATTTGTAGGTGGTAAAAACTAAAACTGCTTGTTCCAAATTTGAGTCTTGCTTCATGGCCTTTAACACCAAATTTTTCCTTTTAAAAAAGATCAATGTATCGGTTCTACACAATTTAATCAACTCTTTTAAAAACACAGAGCGGCACAGGGTACAGTCGGTTGCCATTCAGTAAATACTTCCACTGAGCATTACAGTCCAAAAATACTGCTGTGTTTTACAGTGGAACAAATAAATGGCCAGAAATAGAGTGGCGCTCGACAATACTGACCCTTAATCATTACTCGACCGCTTCCGGTGTCAAATACCACTGTGGCAGACGACGTTGAAGTAGCCCTACACGTCTTCAGTCAAATGACCTTTTGAGAGATCTTGCGTTTGCTTTAATTACATGTGGTCTTTTCAAAGGTGACATGAAGCCAGCCATGCGATTAAGGTCCATGATTGAAGTTGAACACATCTAAAATATATATATATATATATATATAAACCGCTCGAAAACAAATCTAGGGCACGTTGAAGTGGCTGGCGGAGCACCCAGTGCAGGTGGCCAGATGGAAGCCCCTCCGAGTTTAGCAGCTGCTCTCGGCTGTTTCTGAAGGCCCCATAAAGTTCCTTGGGCACGCATGGGTGCACTCCCACTAGCCCCTGCGAACCTTCAAGTGTGGATGTATATTTGGAGACGGGTAACCCAAGCCCAGAAGGCCAAGTTACATTCCCTACCACTGCACAAGGAGGTTTTGCAGGCTGAACACGAGTGTATAAATAGGTCAGGTGCTTAGTGGGGGGAAAGTTAAGAAACTGAAGAAAATACTTTCGAAGGGATTAGAGTGTAAAAAAATAAATAAAAGCGCTTGTCCTTGTCCAGGATCATCACCACAGAGTTAAACATTCAGTTAATAGTTTCAATATACAATGCATTTAAATGACATGTAATCTGTTTAGTTGTCCTCTGAATTGTTTGATAATTTAATGGTTTTTCATTTCTGTAAAAACATTTTATTTTGAAGACGCCAAAGCGCGGCTACTCATTTGCGATGTTTGGCACATTCCACCATTTAGAAATAACAGCACTCTTTTATGACCATTCATGACAATATTTAAATGTTTTTATTATTTAAAGTATTTACAAATATTTATCATCCTCTATAGCACCATGTTATCATAAATGGAGGGTTCATTGGTTTGGGAGGATGTATGGGCCAAACGCACACACACACTAAAAGCACAAAAAAGACACTTGACATTTTGCTTGTGACCTATACATGCTTTTATGATGAAGTCAACAGTCCACAAAAAACAGCAGGCTGAAGTTAATGAAATGAAATGGCTTTTACGTTGACGCGGAACGTTACGCGAGTTTTCACCATGCATGATTCATGAAACCACTGTGAAAACCCGTCACTTTGCTGAGCAGTGCTGACAAGAGCCAGCACTCGGGGGCGTTGATGGCAAGTCCTCCTTGTTCCTTCTTTTTGCAGACAAATGACGGCTCCGAGGGGATGCCAAATTGATTAGCAGGGAAACGGGATGTTTTGTTTGTCGTGTTCACTTCTTCCTCCAAGCTCATCTCAGTCTCTGTTGACGAACTACGAGGGGAACAACAACAACAACAAAAAAACAACATTTATCTCTGCCACAGTGGTACCGAGTAGTCATGGCGACAACTGAAGTAATGATAGCGTGCCTGCGTGTGTTTACGGAACAAATAGCAATTTTAACATCAAAGCTTTGAATTTCTGGGAGCGACTCCACTCCTTGTTCACAACATATCCATGATTGATGAGGAGGTGGGTAACAGTCATTGAGACCGTTTCTATTGAATGTTTTTTTTGTTATACTGACGCATGTCGTTGTTCCTGGTGATGGCCATGGCAGCCCGCGCCCGGGGCCCCTGCTGGGTGAAGTGGTAGCCAAACTTCAGGATGCTGGAGTTGTTCTCCAACATGGTGGCGATCTCCATCTCCACAGAGTCTCCCAGCGTGTGCCTCTGTAGGCGGGGTTATTCAGGGTGACGCCGCGGTTAGCTTTTACACTGACTCATTTAGCAAACGCTTTCATCCAAAGCGACTTAACAAGTTCGGTTGAGAACAATCGAAGCGTTTAAGCAATTCTTCGGCCTTTTGCGGGTCACTTGTTTGCACTGGCAGATCGCCAGTTTGGGACTAAAGCATGGTACGTATTTCACTAATGGCATTTTGATTCTGCTCTGGGTAGCCATGATAACCGAGCAGCTAGGGCGTTTGACTTCCAGCAAACAGGTTCTGGGTTCGAAACCCAAAGCCTAACCTGCTTATCAGCAGCATTCACTGTAAGGTGCTTCGGAAAAAAGTGTCTGTTACATAGTTTTATGATATTAACCCGATACAGTGAAAATGTTCCCAACTATACAAATAAAGATGCTTGCACACTGCCCGAGCAAACACCAACATCAGGCCAGTGGGCCATACAAGTTGGGTGATGGTTTTCATGGGCATAGTGTGCAAGCATCTTCAAACTGCCGTTAAAAATTGTTATAAAATAACCGTTATACAACACAATAACAGGAGGAACTGTAGAAAATATGGGAATCTATATTTGTGTGTGACCTGGTTGTCGATCTTCAGCTCCACCAGCGTGGCGTTGCTGCCCATGGCCTTGATGACGGCCTTCATGCCCTCCGCCGTGATGAAGTTAGACTCGATGTTAAGACTCTGGAGACTGGTGTTCTCCTGCAGCATCTCTGCACACGCCTGCATACGCACACATGTATACGCCACACGCAAACGCACATGAATACAAGAAGGGAATCTATACTCCCCTTCAAATATTACGATTCTAACCAAATGTTGTGTTGTGTCTGCATATGTGCGTTACATTAATAAGTAATAATAATGATAATTGATGAGACATTAGACGGTACTGACGTAGGCGACAGGATCGTTGCTCCGCGTGGCTGCGATGCTCAGGAACTCCACGTAAGAGTTTCCCTTCATGGCCTCAAACACCTCCTTCAGCGTGGGGATGGGAATGTCCTGGTTACACACACACACACACACACACACACACACACACACACACACACACACACACACACACACACACACACACACACACACACACACACGCACACACTTCACTATGACGTGGTGAATGAAGAAAAAGCATAAGACAATGTTCGACAACGTGAATCTTTTCGTAGGTTTAATGAATCTGAAAAACTTAATAGCCACTGTTTATTTCTTAAATGTATATTTCCTCAAGGACAGAGTTAGACTGCATTACGCCTTACTTTGCATGCAAAGTATCCATCTCCATGTAAAGAGTCTTTCAGTACTCAGAAAAGCGACATTCATCCATTTAATCATATCAACCCACTAAATAGCCGTGTGGGGACTCTGGGGAACAGTGTAACTCAATTTAGTTAAATCGATTCCAAATCAACTCAACTCCGCCCCCCCAACCACAAAGGCAACCCGAACACCGCCACATGTCCCATGATTCCTAGCGGCTGACCTTGATGTTGTTGAGGTTGACCTCCATCAGACCGCTGTCGTTGTTGTGGATCCTCTCTATGGTCTCCTCCACGTTGGTGGTGTTAGGGGGCTCTTCTGGAAAGATCTTGAAGGGATCTGCTTTTACCACACCTACAAGGAACATTACATCATTCGCACGTCTGACTGTCTCCACCTTCAAATCACGCTTAAAAACCCACTTATTCTGAGTGGCATACTCACACTCAAGAGTGTGCCACTGTTACTTGTTTTTTAACTTGTCTTGTAAGGTGTCCTTGAAAGGCACACTTAGATAAAATGCATTATTATTATTATTATTATTATTATAACAGCCAAAAATACATTCTGAGGCTTTCTGCTTGAATAGAATGAATACGAGAGTAGAGTTAACTCATTGTTTCCATGTCACTAAAACCTATTTGGATAATGACCATTAGAATTTAGTGTTATATCAAAAAACAATCAATATTAGAAAAACTACACATTTTCTAAGTGAGCTTCAAAACAAACAAAAAAAGCAATACAAGGAAGTGGAATACAAGTAGATTATTTTAGTTCAAGTTTCAAAATGTTAAGTTTCACTTCATGTGTGTCTAATATTAGATGGTCATCACACCATGTCATGCATGTCAGGCTTCATCCCCCAGTGCTGAGTGATACATACTGTTGATGCCCTCAGTGTTGGCGATCTTCCCTGTGCAGCCCAGAGCATCATAGTACTGCTTGTTGCTCATCAGGGTGTACATCCCAAGGATGGCTGCAGAAACACAAGAGAACCATGTATACATACGTGTTAGTTGCAAGGAACATCCAGGATCAGGACAAAGTGAAAGCTTGCAATGCTGTCCTTAAGATCATGCATGGATCAAGATGGTAGGATTATGCGAGGAAAAAGTTAAGAGAAATGCACATAAACATAGATCTATTTGGGCCCTTCAGACAGATTTTCTTATAAGACGTAATTCTGTACAAAGTGCGTGTGTCCTTCAGCTGAACACTGATCTTCATGTAAATTACTTTGCTGGCTGATACGATGAAACACACCATGGTAATACAGATATTGAATGATGCCTGTAACCCTTGTGTACACAAACCATCTAGATTTGATGATACGGTTCAAATAAGTTAACACAAATGAATAGATCAGAAACTAGTTCATGCAAAGCCTTTCAGGAAAGCACAGCACAGCAACAAAGTACCATTCAGACAGACAGACAGACAGACAGACAGAAATACTTTAATGATCCCTGAGGGAAATTGCATTCGTTACAATACTCCAGGGAAGAAAAAAAAAAGAGGAGACAGACACTCTACGTATAGTAGAGTGTTAGAATATATAATTATATAATATAAGCCTACCAAGTCAAGTCAGCCAAACCAAGTCAGCCAAACTCCAATTTACCAATGAGCCAAGCTGCTTGATACATTATATGCAGAGGATAATGAATACAGGAACATTCACATTTAAAGAAGGTAAAAATCTAAACAACAAATCATGCAAGTTAAAAGCCATCACCAACAGCTGCAAACATCTAGAAGACCATTTCTTGAATTTCCATGAATGAAGGTCAAGCAACAAAGCCCAGACCTGTTTGAATGAAACAGGACTTGTGTTTGGCAGTACAGAATAATCAAAGTAAATACCAAAACAGCAAAATAAAATAAACAAAACATGCGAGTACAACCATAGTGTGTCAGTTTTAGCTCAAAATATTTGATAGTTTAATACTTTAATAGCTCCTAGAAGCTCCTGCAGCATGTGCTTGTTGTGTTGTAGAGTGACTTTGTAGAGAGACCCTGCAGGTGTGTGTGATCAGCTATAATTTTTACAGGCCATGCACACAATCTGGAATCATCTCCTTTGTAAATGGCTCTATCGCTATCCCCCATTGGATAATATTGTTGCTCCAGAATCGAGAAGGTTTGGCCTAAAAACCTGATATATATATATAGATATATTACAGTATGTGTGTTTAATGTTAAACCATATGTCCATACTTTGACTGAGGAGGTGAAACTAACAGTGGTTTTGGGTTTATATTGCTGTTACCCTTCTGGCCCTTGAGATGGCAACAGTGCCTGTCCTCATT
>OMKI01035456.1:3389-14034 GCA_900302315.1 Phycis blennoides
CGTGCAGGAAGTGAGCAGTGAGGATGGCACGGTCGAGCCAACAGGTGAGTGCGAGTCAACAGTCGATGGCCAGGCACATCTAACGTTGTTGAAATCAATGGGAGAGAGAGAGAGAGAGAGAGAGAGAGAGAGAGAGAGAGAGAGAGAGAGAGAGCTAAAGCAAATCAGACTACATTTCATAGTCAAGTGGCCCAGATAGTCACCAGTTAGTCACGGTGTTTAAAACGTGCTAACATTTGGCATTTTCCAAATCGTCACACACGGGAACCACAATTTGGCACCAATACAACCGACTTCCTGAAGACGAACCGCAGCGTAGCCATCATAGGTCACCTCTGAACGCAGCGAGAACGGAGCTTTGCCAGCTGTGAAACAAGGGTGATTGCTTCACAACTGCGCCGGGGGCCACCAGAGGACGGGGCTCTGAGGACTCAGAGATGCCCAGGGTGGAGCAATGCAGCGCAGCGCCAGGTCCATCATGACCTGACGCTGGGCCGGATGCTGGGCCGCACCCTTGATCCTTTGATCCTGCCCTCCCTCGAGATGCTTTGGTGGGACGCGGCGTGTCATGTACGGTCAGGTCTGAGAATCAGTTGAGGTTCGACGTGAGGGATCCCTCGCCAAGCGCCACGACAGTGTGGCTGCCCATACAGTGTGGCTGCCCATACAGTGTGGCTGCCCATACAGTGTGGCTGCCCATTGGGGTTTCAGGTTCAGGGGAACTTACGGCATGAGGCTGAGCTTTCCCCCTGACTTCACGCCTTCTCTCTTCTGGACATAGTTGGCCGGGATGGTGCCCTCTCTGCCCCCGGTGTTCCTCGCTCTGTACCAATTAGGATCCTGAAAGAGAGAGACACACACACACACACACACAGACACACACACACCACTTCAATCTCTAGCTGTAGCTAGACATACAGTATACTATACAGGGTGGCCTTGGCTGAAACATAGGGTTGCAGGCCGACCCTCAGCGGACAAGTGGTGGTTTGATCCCCAGTGTCCACAGTCTACATGCAGGCATCCTACAGCAAGATGCCCAACACATACACGCCCCTACTGACCTGCCGGTCGGGGCTCTGAATGCACCGGGATCCAGGGTGAGGGTCTGACTGTGTGTGTGTGTGTGTGTGTGTGTGTGTGTGTGTGTGTGTGTGTGTGTGTGTGTGTGTGTGTGTGTGTGTGTGTGTGTGTGTGTGTGTGTGTGTGTGTGTGTGTGTGTGTGTATAGGCCTCGCTCACCCTGGTGACTCCGATGATGGTCAACACGTCCCCTTTGGCGAAGGGGAGGTCCTGTTCATTGGTGGCCTGGAAGTTGTACTTAGCTACACACTCTGTGCCAGTCGACCACGGTACCTTAGTGGGAGAACACACAAGCCGCACATGTGAACACTGGACTGGCGTTACATTTCATTATATTGTAAAAAGGCGCAGATGCACAGCCGTGCATTTGCTCCTTTTTAAATAGAGCTGTAATTAATGGAGGAGACGGGGATGTTTCCAAGTGAAAATGAATATAGTGTAATATTATATGAACATGATTCATAATCCTCAGTTTCATCCTGACAGCTTGCCTTTAACCACATGCTGAGGCATGATCAACCTCTTTAAATCATACCGCTTATGAATTCATAAGGAGATGGTCAGGTCTACATATTAACACTGTACGTGTTACGAATTCATAAGGAGATCGGGCAGCTCTACATTAACATTGTGAGACATTTTTGAGTACCGTGTGTGATCCATCATTCTTTTTGGCCCGGGTCTATTTTAACCCCCTTTCAAAAAAACAGATGTGTCTCAATCCGAACGTGGACTCTGCTCCGGCCTGAGAGGAGCATCTCTGACCTTGGGAGGCGGTTGCTATTGGTTACCCGTATTGTTGGGTTGATCCGAGAGCGAGAGCTTGCTCTTTTTGTTGCCGTGGAGTCTTTAAGTGGCCCAGGGGAAGAGCATCAGCTAGGATGCTAATGTGTAATTATGCGTGAAGGTGAGGCGGGCGGCGGAGGATTTGGCTCGGCGATGGTTCATCTGAAGGCAGTGCTGCATCACCGCCGAGGGGACAGGAACGGTGGGGAGCAGGTGGGTGTGCGTGTGCGTGTGTGTGTGTGTGTGTGTGTGGGGGGGGTTAAGGTTCTGCATGGGGCGAGTAGGGCCTGTGACTAGAGGACTTACAGTTGAAGGAAAAATCCCAAAAAACATGACTTAAAAAGTATACAACCCAAAAAGATCTCGGGAGATTATTATCACGTCATCCAATCAATCAATAACTATGCATTCACTGAAAGGGTAAAGGGTAAAGGGGTCATTTAGCAGACGCTTTTGTCCAAAGCGACTTGCAATCAGTACATTTGTAGGGTTCGACATGTGGACAGTTGGAGGAGGAGGAGGAGGGGGATCAAGGGGATCGAACCGCCGACCCTGCGGTTAGCAGACGACCCGCTCTGTCCACCCACTCTACCCACTGAGCTACTGCCGCCCCCACATTCACTTAATTAATTCAGGAACTATACTGAGTAATTTCACCAACTGGACCCCTGACGTATGCTTGTGTGCATGTTTGGGCCCCGTGTCCAACACATTAGGGCATGTGAACAGGAGACAGCTCTTCATAATGGCCGTCTGTGTCTAAAAGCAATCATGCAAAGGCTGACGGTGTGGAGCCGGAAGCATCAGGCTCAGCGAGGCTGCACAATGGCTGCATTCAGAGGATCACAAACAAACGAGGGGGGAATAAACCCAGCGCTCATCGCTCACCTGGACCCCAGACATGATGCAGGGAGTGGGGGAACAGGCGTCCACACACAGGATCACTGTTCAGCAGGTACCATGAGAGCTGGGGACACAAGAGACAAAATGCGGATAGAGGATTAAGGATCCAGCCTGTAATGAGCTGGCCGGGGCTGGAGACACAAGGAGAACAGGTTTTTAAACGCACAATCAGTAATGTATTCATGTCCATTAGCGTGGCAGCAGAAACAACCACAACAACATTCAATGTTCTTCCCACAATAAAAACAACATATTAGCCTAACATACATGCGACCCCTTCCTAGTATGAATACAGTCAAGCAACACGCAGCAGCTCAGCTCTCCTCTCTGCTAGGAGCCACTAGTGTTCAGCTGCCCCGCTCCCCTCCTCCTCGTCTACATCCTCCTCCTCCTCCTCCTCCTCCCCTCCTCTCTCAAACAGCAGGGCGTATTTTGGAGAGGTGACCTTGGAGAATGTAGCTGAATATAGGGGGAGTTGGTGTTGCCTGGATAGAGACAAGCCTCTCCCTGTTCTCCATCTGCTCCCCCATGTTTGTGTGATGCCTGAGGTTGAACCAATCCCAGCCTGTCCTAGGGTGTGCCGTCTGTATCCGTGGGAGCGGCTCAGATCTGTGGATCACCTGAGGAAGCTGCATGCGTGATGTAATGACCCCATCCCACATGTGAAGGGATGTAGATGAGAAAACACTGAGAAGCAGGCAGCATTTGAGACAAACACCGTGGAACAAATGGACTCTACTATACTTCACCTCACGCCTGGCATGACCACGCTGGTAAGGGAACCTGCTACGGGTGAAAGCGATTCTAAACTAGTAGACATTGGCAAATATCCCTCTTGTGCACTCCTCGCGTCACAGGGCATCAACCACGATTGGTCGACAATGTCACATGACTCCCATTAGAAGTGTTTCCTTGGCCCAGCAGTGTACACCCGGCCACTTCCTGGTACTTTGTTTTGGATTTAAACGCTGGGACATGTTATCGTTAAACAAACAGACCACCGAGCGCATGCGCCCATACTGACAGCATTGTGTCAAACAGCAGTCGCATATCACAAATGTGGGGCTTTTATTTTGAAGTATAGCCTCCTGCCAGGTTTAGGGAGGTAGCAGAGGAAGGAGACTTGGTGTAGGAGAATATCCTTGTGTTTCGTTGCATTTCTGCTGGCTGCAGAGACCTCTCACCTCATCTCTCTTCCCACAGCCACGGAGAACACAAGGCGGCGAAAAGGGGAAGTTGCACACATTTTCCAAGAGAGTGCGCGAGTGCGTGTGTGCGTGTGTGTTCCTGTATTACAATACATGGTTCTTCAACCGCCGACATTCTCATCAATGTTATGTTTGGAGGCAGAATACTTCTCCTCACATTGAATACGAAACGCACTTACACGATTTAGAGTCGTGCATTTCCTTTGGTGCAAACCGCTCCACGCTCACAGCAGCATGAGCACACTTTGATCCGCCTTCCTTCCCCCAATGTGATGCTATCACGGGCCGTCACGCCGATGCGTTGAGATAGCAGACGAAAGCACAAGCGCGGCAATGCACGAAGCAGAAATGCAGAAATCCAAGCCGACTCCAAATCGGCTAGTATTTCGCACACTTCCCAATGTGGAGGTGTTCATTTCTAAGTCGGTGTGCCGAGAGCAGCCTTCAGCATTCGGGTGGGAATGCCTGAAACACCGCACAACGATCTGCGTGCACGCTGAGCCACCGTGGCCGTCAGCGGCCCGCGGCCGAGCCTCGGAGCACCGGCCACATCCTGCACGGGAACAGGAAGCGGCCTAATTGCAGAGTGCGACGCGACCAAATATAGCCACGGCTAGCAGCACCGTGGCGCACACAAAAGGACGACTTTTTCACACCAGACTGAAAACAAAAACTTGCACAAGACACAAAAATGACATCACGCGCGGATATTAAAAGCATGTGGGCTAGCACTCTGACACAAGAGCTTCCTGGAAATTTCACGAGTAACGCTGCGAATTTTTTTTTAAACCATCGCAAATGAAACGGTCATCGCTCGCCGTCATCCCCGACACCATGTGACTTTGGCAGAACACATGTGCGGACTTGACGTTACGGTGGTTCCCCATATGGAGACCGCCGCCGCCGCCCCCCCCCCCCCCCCCCCCCCCCCCCCCCCCCCCCCGGCCCCCTCGGCCCCCCCCCCCCCCCCCCCCCCCCCCCGTGCTCTACGTTACGCCGGCAACGTGCGTTTGGCACGGGGTGGGTTCCAGTCGCACGCGGTGACGTGCTCAACAGGGGGCCGACGCGTTACTACAGCTGGCAGGAGCGCGCGGCACCAGCAGCATATTCTCTCTTTGTTATGCCCGCCGTCGGCCCGACACCGGGGGAGACTGCGTGGCCGCAGCGCCGTGGCAACCGTGACAACAGCTGGAGAGCACAGGCGGGGCTGTGATTCAGCGCGCCCTTCTCCGTACAGCAGCGTGTGCTCCAGATAGCCGTCTGCACTCGGGTGCGAATGGTTCTGCTCCAAAAGCTTCTCCACAGCCCACGTCCGTGTCCGGCACAACTTACGTTATCGCCATTAATAATAAAACGGATGTATTCAACTTTTGCACTGCTAGGGTCGATGGTATGGTGGATCTTTTTGATCATACGATAGGATATGTGACCACTATACAACATTTACATTTAGGGAATTTAGCAGACGCTTTTATCCAAAGCGACTTACAAAGTGACTTACTTACACTGCTCCTATGTACCATAGGATGGGTCAAATGCAGAGAATAAATTTCCCAGCTGTGGGATTAATAAAGTACAATAAAAAAAATAAAATAAAAAAAAATAAAAGATACAACAGGTTTTCCTTTCGTCTGCGCTGTCACATCAACCTCCATGGTGTAGGAATGCCACGTTCCTACAGCCGCCGCCACCAAACAAAGACACCACTTCACGCGAGGTGCAACATAATCACATCCCTCATCGCCGTGCACAGTGATGGATGAGTCAATCAGGCGTCAGCCTGAGGTCACGCTCCACAATGCAGAGAAGGCAGAAGATTATAGGTGTCAGTGTGTCTCTAGCGCCACGTAGAAGGGTGCAGCGGTCGGCTTTTCCCGTCCTTCTCTGGCTATATGAAATACAGAAAGGAGGAAAAGAACAAAGGACAAGAGGAAGAGGAAGAACGAATGAAGGTGGCGAGAATGGCGTGCCGTGTGTTCCGTTAGCCCGGGGAATAATGTCAAACCCATAAAAGAGACGGGAGATAAAACACTAGATTATAAAATGCAGACGCTTTCTCGGGGCAGTGTTAAAATGCGAGGGAGGTGTGAGACACAGGCCGGGGGCCAGACATAAGCCTACAAAGGCTACCCCCCCCCCCGGCTGGCTCGGCCCGCAGCCGTAGGTGCTGTGAGCATCCTGAGGCACCTCAGGGGAACGCCGGGTCGTCTGGGCCCCTAATGGGTCCGTTTCATGTCAGAACCTTCTTCCGACGGCGGAACTCCAGGCACAGCAAGCGGGTGCAGACCGTGTGTTTAGAGGCCAGAAGACTGCGCACAGAAAGGGTGGGGGGGGGGGGTGTAGGACACGTTGTGTTGTATTCCGTTGACTTATTTAAATTGCGCGTCCGCCCGGCAGCGCTGGAGATTGCGTACCCTCGAGTTCCACGAGGAAATGCGATTTGCGGTCCCGGGGTGACAGCACTATAGGGCTCGTCACACTCGGCCACAGGCCGGCCCATTCAATATGTGCCAGCTAATGACATTCCCGAAGCTCGATGCCGTCAAGAGAACATAGGAAGGCCAGAAACACGAAGCGCTTACGGTGCGGAGCGGCGCTCGAAATACCAAACAAATCTCACGAGTTTGTGACTCCTCCGTCAATCTGCTTCTGTCTCCGCCAACAGCATTAGCCACAGAGTGGCCGGGCTGTTCCGCGGCTCTGGTGTGCTCCGTACGAGCAGGGAGTCGCACGCGGATTGGACCGACAACAAGTCCTTTCAGTTTCATATCGAACACGGAACATTGCAGCGGTTAACGATGATACTTTTGAATGATGGGCAATGCACAATGACTGCGTTTTGTGATGCATGTTCACCTTTAGTGATACGGGGGGGGGGGAATTACATATTTCCTATGACAATAGGAATACTCCCCCATCATCGTCATCATCATCATTATTATTATAACTGTGGAACGCAGCATGCATGATGCCATCGAAGACCACGCTGTGAATTTCAAATGTGGATGAGCTGACCTGACACTGAAATGAAAGAATAAAAGTCTGATTACCATCATTAAAAAAGATAATTAGCCGGCAGCCTGGTAGCGAGCGAGCGAGCGAGCCTGACTGACTGACTGACTGACTGACTGACTGCTGTCTGGGTGTGTGGGTGTGTGTGTGTACGTGTGTGCGTGTGTGCGTGTGCGTACGGCTTCCTGTGGAGCCTGGCGAGACCTGCAGCTGGACCCATTCAAACAGCAGGACGTGACGCCAGAGTGCGCACACGCACATGCACACGCGCACACACACACACACACACACGCACACACGCACACACGCACACACACACACGCACACACACACACACACACACGCACACACGCACACACACACGCACACACACACACACACACAGACACACGCGCACACACGCACACGCACACGCACCGCTGTCGTCAAGGTCCCCTGAAGAGCTTCTGAAGTGGCGCTAAATAATAAGTGCATACAAACTGTCTTTTCTATTCCGAGGGGAAATATAAAACATTACATTGCATCATAGTATTGTCATATTGTTGAGCTGGTGGCCTGGGCGCGCGTGTCATTACAAGCACACGTGTTGACCAACAACCACGAGGCAATACATGCATAATAGTATTATGAACTAAATAGCAATGCAATGGTGCATTGCTTGCAGTTCTCTTGCTCTTGGAGAAGCGCCACTGTCAAAGCCCACCAGCTGGGCGTTTGGAATACTCCATACATAGCTACACGTACAGCTCCGCACGTCGTGAACCACAAGCTAGACGAGCCTGACAACAGGTCGATGTTCAACATTCAATCGTGGAAAAATACACACGGATAACAGTCTGACATTTTGTGAGCGACGTCTGTATTCACAGAGAAAAACCACAGCCGTGCTGCAGACTGCGGGGAGGAACACACAGCGGCAAGTAGTACAAGATAAGCAGCTTCATGTTCACATATCTATTACCTGATATGGCGCTTCAATTAGTCAATACTGAAACTATAAACTTTGATGTGCAAAAAAATGTCACTTCACCCCATGAAAAAACGAATCTGAATATTTTATGCACAGTATTACTACTAATCGTTAGGCATCTTCATTGGCCTGAGGTTTATTAAGGTTTGCCAGACAAGACTATTCATGTGCTGCTGCTCAAGTGTTGTGACACACGCGCCCGACCGCCTGGTGGGCATCTCTGGTGGGCACCGGCGATGCCGTTATCGGCCACGGGCCCACACCGGGCCGGGGGTGGAGAACAACAGCTTTGGGTGAGGAGAGTGTCCATCAGCTGACGCGGTCCTGGGGAGGTGGTGCAATATGTTGGTGTGAAGGGCGGATTGTTTCTTCTTCGGCGAGAGCGCGCTCCGGCCAAGCACAACGTTAGTATTGTACCGTTTAGCAGCAGCGGGGAGAAATGGAAATGTGACCTACTGGGTATGCAAATATAAAGCATCAGCTCCCCGGCATGCTCGCTGGAAACACAGCGAAAACATGCCCCGAGAACCGCTTGGAGCCGGCCTGCGAGGGGAACAAGCTGTCAAAGTGTCAACAACGCCATGGATTGTGTGCTTCGCTGCATTTCCTCATGTGTGCAGGCCCGCTGGCGCCCGGCCATCATCCTGCACGAGTTGAGCTCTGGAGCTTGGTAGGAACCAGGGAGGCAAGGTGGGTAGGCGGGTGGGTAGGTAGGTAGCCCCTAGAGTAGGTAAGCTGGCCATCGTGTGTTGAAATCGCGGCCTCCTGGGCAGAGTGGCCTCGACGCGGCCTCGGCGATGATGAAGACGCTTGCCGTCCGCATCGCATCCCAAGCGCCGTCCTCTGGTCTCCAGGAGACCAGCCAGCCGTGACGCAGCGCTACCAGGGCGCACACAGACACAGGCTTTCCACACCTTTCTGTTCACCCTTCGTCGCGTGGAACTGAAGGGCGAGATCATTAGCAGTGAATCACAGATTCATCAGAGCCCCCCCCCCCCCCCCCCCCCCCCCCCCCAAAAAAATTGTGTTTCAGTCTCCATGACAAATGATATGCTAATGCAGCGGTACACATGTCACATTATGTAAATGAGTAACCCTGTTGAATTGGCGAAACTGCAGCTCGCCTCTTTCCTACCGTTTCCCCCATCGCTGTGAGAGACAACTTTGACCTCAGGAGAGAAGGCCATTTAACACGACAACATCAGCCAACAGATGTCTACTTCCTGGTGAAAAAACCCAAAGCAAAATAGCCAAAAGACGTCCCAAAGGATTCCAAAATGATTGACACTTTGTCCTTTCGTCTGTAAACGAGAGAGCAGGTGGTCTTTTCTCAGTGGTACGGTTATTCAAATGAGTCAACAGATTTAATTTAAGGCTGCAATACATTCAGAAGAGAGATGCATCTTTGTTTATGTTTCCTTTACAAAAAAAAAAGAAAAAAAAAAAAGAGACCAACAGACGCAGAAATCCTGGGTCATTTTAGCTGCAAGCCTATTAAAAAAACAAAACCAACGCTCCTCTCGAGTCACTGCAACAGAGAGAAAGCCTCTTTGTGCACCGATGCTCTGCTCTACCTCAGGTGAGCCACGGGTGGCGGTGACATAAGACCCCTGATGCTGTTCAGCCGGCGTGCACAACCACGGCGCGGCAGCAGCAGCAGCAGCATCCGACGCCAGGGAGATCAACAACAACAGCAAATTCATTCTCTTTCCATGGAACAAAAAAAAAAAAAAAAAAAAGAGAAGTTCAACTGAGGAGCCTTTGATCCTCCGCGTGGTGAGTCACCGCGGAGGACGGCGCCCGGCGCCGAGAGAGACAGGAGGACGGAGCGAAACGCGCCTCCACCATGGAGTAATGCGGTCGCCTCCAGCCATGCTCTCTGACCATGTGCATCCAATTATCAGATCCATGAATACATACAGTCAGCCAGCCAGGGCCCAACCTGAGAGGCAGCAGCAGACAGAGCATGAACATTCAAACTAAACTAAATAACATGATTTTCAAGTACATTTGCTTGTTTTTTTTCTCTCCACGTGGACACGAGTCAAGTACAGTTATACGGTTTTCTCACTGGTGCCGAAGTATGGATTTTCTGTGAATACTTTTTTTTTTTTGCAGGAGCCTCAGAGAAAGCTGGACCCTGTCCATCTGTAGGGTAAACATGGGCTGGCAGAAGCCCATGAATCCCTTTTACACTGCGGCTGTAATTATGGGCTCTGCAATTCACTTTGACCAACGGCCCTTCAAAAAGGGGAGAGTGTTGGGCTCTGATGTCTGCAGAAGGCAGGTTAAGAGCCACAGATCCTGCAACATGATGTTACCAGACACACTCTACTTAACTAAATGTCACTAAAAATAATGGCAACAACCATGCCTGCAAGTTAGGAAAGCAGGTAAGACATGAAAGTGTGAGTTTGAGGCTAGTCGAGCCAGGCATCAATAAAGTCTAGGCCTAGCATTTGAAACAGAAAAACACCCCATTACAGGCAGTGACACCCACACAAAATATATAGTAGGATATTTACATAAAAACAGCTAATGACTGCGTTCGGTACCAGCCAAGAAACTGCAAATTGGATTACCCATTGTTGGCATGATCAGCATTTTGCATTAGAAGATAAGATACAAAAATAAAAGGAGAAAATAAATAAATCAGTTTAAAAAAAAAAAAAGGGAAAAAAAAA
>OMKI01035657.1:3193-15155 GCA_900302315.1 Phycis blennoides
ACACACACACACGCACACGTCATGCACACACAGGCGCACACACGCACACACACACACACACACACACACACACACACACGCACACATACACACACACATCACACGCACACACACACACACACACACACACACACACACACACACACACACACACACACACACATACACACACACTCATACACACACACACACAGTAAACACTACACTGAACACCAGCAACCCAAGGGTTTCAGAAGGTTAACTCCAAGACGAGGTAAACCCCAGTGACACGACTATATTTCAAGTATTCCCATCCCTCCGATAACTGTGAAGTTCACTCTGCAAATGATGTGGCTCCATTTTAAAACAAACAAATGCACTAATGCATGCTTTGAAAAAGGTCAATGGAAGTGACAATTTCACCCCGACAAGCGGAGCAGTGGAATGACACAGGCCAGGTCCCTCTACATCACAAACACAACCACCACCATACCAAACTGTTTCAGGGTACAAATAAATACGGGAGGGGTAAAAAAGGCAGCCAGCTTGCCTTCAAGAAGACAAAACCAAAAAAAAAAGATGTAACTATACAATATATCCAAATGTATAATAATTCAAACCATGTATGATTTCCCCAAATACTTCCAATCGAGACCAAATTATTTCAAAGCCACCTGACGCCTGTGTGGCATCACGTTAAAAGACAGACAGACATAAAATGGAGTATCTTGATCGTATGTTGTTTTTTTTTTTCTTCTTCTTCTTCTTATCACGTATCCACGTTCTGATGGAGGCGCGGCGGGAGCGGCCCGGGCGGCCAGAGGCGTGGTAACCTAGGTTACCATGTACTCCTGCCTCTTGTTGAGGCGGACCTGGCACAGCGAGACGGCACCCACGGCCACGTAGATGGCCGCCGCGATGAAGCAGTTGATGCCCACCTGGTTGTACAGACCGTAGATGGTCTGGGGGGGGCTCTTACTGCGGGGCGGAGCAAGAACAAAAAGATTCAGATCCACAATGCATCTGGTTTGTTTTGTTTTGGGGTTTTTTTTATAAAAGGCGAGGTCGACATTACAAATAGAACAATAGCAATATGTTTGTAAGGAACGGAAGAACAACGCTCCAAACTAATTACGTATGTTTATATACCAGTTTATATATAGATTAACTTAACATTCCCGCAAATACATTAGCAGGAATGTATTTGCATGCAGGTGTCGATATTTGTAAGGTTAGAATATAAATACATGAAAAATATCGACATAAAAGAGATGTTTGGTGTGGAAAAAAATGTGCCTTGTAGCCAGCCCAACAATTGGAAACTCCAGTGTGTGCAAACATCCTCAACTTGCTTTGAGAAGAATTCGCTGTGGTATCAAAATGGAAAATCAAGCTTTTTGAGCAGTGTGTGGTTTAGTAGGCTGTAAAATTGTCCACAAACTGTTGACATTAAATATCGAACACAGAGCAGCACACTTATTTTGTGAGGGTGCTCAGGTTAAGAGTGTTGTCTGCAAGAATGATGTGGTGAACAGCCAATTGAAACTTCACCCCAGTAACTCCCTTAGCAGCAGGAAAAACTACAAAGTATGTGGGGGTGTTCAGCTGACCATGTGGTAGAAAAACTGAACATGAAATGAATGAAAATGAGGGTCCATTGTTTGGCATCAGAACGTAAGAATTTTTTATGGCCTGAAATTTCTGAAAATCACAATTTGCTGCAATTCTCTTCCAAATTAATTTCTGGATAATTGCCTATTTTGTTTCTAAAATATTATATAATGGCGTGATCAGACGAACAAACAGAGGATGCTCAATCATTTCCAGAGCTGCAGGGATCGGTTCGTCACTCACTCATTCCGAATGTCCTCTTCAGTAAAGGGTACGTCTTCGATCAGCACAGCAGACTTAGCACTGAAGAAAATACCCAGCATCCCCTGATTAAAAAGGTAAAAACAACCAACAGGTCACTTAACACCAATATCAAACATTAAATATATGTTGGTCTTATACAAGATGACTTGGCATATATACACACACACACTGACCTAACCACATTTAATCATGATCCATGATGATCCTTGCACCTAGTCAACCATACATTCCTTCAATAGGGAATAATGTATATTGTAATACTGTGCATGGCGGTACACACGGTAAGTGTGCCTGCGCATGTCTCAAGCAGTGACCATTTCTAAAGTAAGAAAAGGCCCAGCAAAAAAAAAAAAAGAAAGGTTAAATCAGTAGGCATTGGAAGAGGCAGATGCTTCCTCATTCATTTATAATAGGCACTGGTCACGTGACCAGCAGGTCCGTCCAGCCTTCGTGTCATTCCACGCCACCTTTAGCGCTATTATATTATTAACAAGAGAAACATCTATGTACTGTATCATCAATAACGCCCTAGGCAAATGGTCGGCCAGGACTCGCTCGGTCACGAATGCTTAAATAAACAGTTTCATCCAAAAGGGGGACTCGTCGTCCATTTTAAAACACGACATTTCGTTGGAGGAATATACATTTCTACATCGTTTTGACAATAGCAATGAAAAACAATAGAAATGCACGCCTTGTATGAGCAATACGTCACGATTTCAAGAATGACCTTCCTATAAACTGACCTGAACCGATATTTTGCCCTGCGTTACAAGACGTTAATCCACATCTACTTACCAGCATGATCACTCCCCATATACTGATAACTATCCCGCATGCAGCCATCTTCGGGCCGCAAAATAAAAGGGACGGCATGTTTCTGCCTCCTCTGATCGATCACAATACGTGTTTTTAATCAAAGAAACGTCGTTTCTCCGAAGGATGAGCACTAGGCACCATCAGTTTTTTTCATAGAATGTGGTTGGTTGTAAACTGTTCGGAAAGGTTCGGTCACATTCGGCCATGCTGATGCTCACAAACCGGAGAGCAAATCACAATCTCCTAAGAAATATATCCCGCCCATTTCCTTTAGACGCACCAATGCGATTCAAGCAGCAAATTCGCGCAGTATTCCTTGTATACCTCAACATTCGCAAACATGTTTGCACTTTGCGATATTTAGTTAATATTTACCCAATATAGTTAACGATAGCTTTGAGTTAAACAACTGCAATTTTATATTCGGCGTCTTGGGTCTTGAGCAATAATCTGTCAACATCAATGGAAGCCCGCTAACACAACGTACGGATGCTATCGCAAGCTAGCACTTAGCATTGTTTATGTTTTGAACGAAGAAAACCCAAGTATAAACCAACTTTCTGAAATACCTTATCAAAATGACTTCTGCCTCTGCTAAAGTAAGTCCTAGCCTCTAAACACATTATTTCACAGAGCAGCCTTTGGATTTGAAACACAATTGAGACATAGAGTGTGCACTGATAACACCTATCGGCCGATTCATCAATTTTTATATCACTTGATTGTATTTTCTCTGTGATCTCTTATGGTCGATGTTGGCTGTCTGGCAGGTGGGCGAAATCTTCTCCGCAGCAGGGGCTGCCTTTACCAAGCTGGGGGAGCTCACCATGCAGCTGCACCCCGTGTCTGACTCCAGCCCTGCAGGGTAAAACAGCACTTATTGATACAGTAACTCTGTGGGACTCACACCCCTTTCTGCCTCATCTGTCTTTTTACCCTTTAAACTAAAAGACGTATATTCACTAGAATTTTGTATTACTTTTGCATCAATTGCCGCTACTTCAAGACACATTGCCGTTGCGTTTACTTTTTATTTTGTACGGTGGGGATTGTTATATTTTAGTGATCCGAGGCAAGATGACATCGCATACATTGCGTGTTTCCTTCTTTTAAATCTCTCTTTTTGTTCCAGGGCCAAATGGACAGAGACAGAAATCGAACTGCTTCGCTTGGCGGTGAAACGCTTTGGCGATGACTTAAACAACATAAGCACAGTGATTAAAGAACGCACAGTGTACGTCTCAACTCCTCTATCTGTCTGTGTGTGTGTGTGTGTGTGTGTGTGTGTGTGTGTGTGTGTGTGTGTGTGTGTGTGTGTGTGTGTGTGAGAAGCCAAAAAGATGTAGATATTAATGAGAAATCGTACTAGTCTACTTTTTATAACATTTAACCATTAGCTAACATTCCATGCATTTGTCCATTCAAGGTAATAAGCATGTTACATTGTATGTAAGAAAGTAATATTTTTATTGAAATGATATTTATATATGATATATTAATATGCAAACATGCTTTAGCATGTGCTTTTTCAGCATGTGTTGCAGACACTAACATGCCCATGTGCACATTTATACAAAGCCATTTCTGTCCACACAGACTGGCCTATTCCAGAACATAATTAGCAAAGGTGTTTGACCGGGGTGTCACACAATCACGGTTAAGCGTCCAGCTGTAAATTAAGAAAACCCTCCATGTGCATCCCAACGCGTGCAGAGCCCAGATAAAGAGCACGGTGAAGAGGAAGCTCTACGAGGACAGCAGGGTCCCCATCTCCTCCGAGTCCCCCAAGAAGACCATGAAGAAAACCACGGTCGCCATGGCACCCCCGCCGACACAGCCCGCCCCCACCATGATCGCCGTGCAAACCTCGCAGGTCGTCGTGGCTACAGGAATGCAGAACAGCCCCTCCATGGCGCCGCCCATCAAGAAGCAAAAGACGGCAGGTGAGGACTCTTTCTTTTCCTGTGCTAATTTTTTTCGTTTTGGTTCTTGCTTGCTGTTACCAAGTAACTGCAGTTGCTACAGTCTGCATAGAGGTGTGGTGCGTTGTGTAATGGTCTATTTTAGACCTTAAGCATTGAGTGACGCGAGAGAGGAACCCGAGAATACAATAATGTTTGTCCGGTGTTAACACCGTTCTGAACACTCGGCATTTTGAGACATGACTTGGCCGGGGGACGCCACTGTTCCCGTTGTCCCAGTGTGATGTCCTCAACGTCACCACCACTCTGAACGCTGTCCTCGCTGTGATGACGCAGATGCCCTTTGCCCAAGTGGCCGCGGCCTCTAGCCCACGCTTCATGTTTGCTCCCCGCCTCCAGACGTGACGCTCAGCGCCCTCAACGACTCGGACGTGAACAGCGACCTGGTGGCCATCGAGGGCCTCGGGGACGGCTCCTCCAGCAAGAAACTCAACTTTGACCAAGGTGAGAAGAAACGGGCCTCAAAGTGCCCAGCGGCGGGGTTTTGAGAAGCGGAGGATTGGGATTTGCCGTTATTGTTTTTGGGAACCAAAGTGCGATAAAGTGTGATGTAATGCTAAGATTTCTATGGAAATGGCGTTATCAAAAGGGGATGGTGGTTGGGATGTTTGACTCCCAGCTGACTCCCAGGTTTGAATCCCAAATGTCTACAGTCTGACCTTGAGCAAGATGCCCCCTGACCCCCACCTGCTCTTTAATAACAAGCATCGGAATTCACTGTAAGCCGCTTTGAATGAAGGGTCTGATAAATGGCTAAACAGTCATTAGCAGTGATGCCATTTTGTGATCAGGGTGTCCATGTAGCCCATGGGCCTAAGTCGTCTAGTAGCCATCTTAGGAGTCCTGGCAACGTTTCAATTCAGCTGCCGGACTTATCAGTGAAAGGTGCCTCACAGGCTCTGCCAAAGTAAAAAAGTAAATAAATACCAGAGCTTCACGGGGTAGCCACTAATGGGGCGGCAGTAGCTCAGTGAATAGAGCGAGTGGACAGAGTGGGTCGTCCACTAACCGTAGGGTCGGCGGTTCAATTCCCTTGATCCCCCTCATCCAACTGTCCACATGCTGAACCCCACAAATGTACTGATTGTAAGTCGGCTTTGGACAAAAGCGTCTGCTAAATGCCCCCTTTACCCTTTAGTGTCCCTGCTCAGCCATCTAACCAGCATTCCCTTTGCGTCTTCGCCCCACCCCCTCCCCCCAGAGAGCCTCAACCTGGACTCCAGCCTCATCATGAACTCCAGTGACCTTCCTCTGTTGTCCCGCTGACCGCCACGCCTGGCCGCTGTGACATGGCGCCGGTCACACGGAACCGGAACAGAGTGGACTGCACGGGCCGGGCTCTGGACAGGACCCTGGTCAGGAGCCGGCGAGCGGTGGTTCTGGCGTTCTGTGCAACAACAACAACAAAAAACCTATCCCGGACAGAACTTTTTGACCATACACAAAACAAACATTATTCGGTTTTTCCATCTCGACAAAAGATGTTTTTTCTTTTTTTCGTTGGATTTTTTTCAAGACCGTTTTTATGTTATTTATCTTTTAGAAGAAAAAAAACAATGCAGATAAATACCGTATCTAATTGTAGCTTTTTGTTAGTTATGGGTAGGAATAGCAGTAACCAACCAGCCACTCAAAAGATTTTAGTACTTTTTTACAGCACAAAGGATGCTCCTGGTTGACGAACACACACCCCTCTGGGAGGGTGAATGCATCACTTTTTTTATTTGTAAGGTTTGTGTACAAAATGATTGTCCAATTGTAGTGTTCTGTCGAAATAGCCAGTTCAGGTATACGTCTTGTCTCAGACATCCATTTTCACATCATGCCAGGATTATCTGAAGTCACATCTGGTTCTGTGGAAATATCACTGGACACATACAACTAGTCAATATAGGATATTCATAATTACCATTTACATAGTGCTCTTATTTTCATAAAGAATTAGGTTCAGGTGGATTGATTGAGTTATAGGGTATAATTTGTTATTTTATAGAATAAATATACCAGACCAGTACTTTAATTTAGAAAAGGTTAAGTAATGGTTGACAAATCAAAGGTTTTCTGAAAAACAGTTTTTGTAGATAATGTGATGTGTTTGACTGTATAGTAGCTCCAAGTCCCCAGAGGAGCTTACTGTATACTCACGTCATCATGATAATCAATGCAATATACCAACACCTGCCATGAGTAATGTATTAACCAACCTTTCATGCTGTTTAGTAAAAACTAAAATGGTGACTCATGTCTCATATGTGCAGGATATTAACACATATATACACAGTTTGTGTAGATGTTATAGTGAGAACCACCTACCGACAATCTCAACCTGGACTTTGAAAGGCCAGAAATAGGAAGAAATTCTTTAAAAGGGTTTGGTATTATACAATTTATTCAATACTTTTCATATACAATATATAATAAGGTGTATTTGCATTATTTTCACTATAAAATGTAGCATTCTTTGTACATATTACAGCCAGACACTCGGGACGGAATGAATGAAAATATATATATATTTAAAAAAATACATCATATTTTTTCATATGTAGAGAAAAAAAATAGATGTGCTTTCACAATACATTTGTCATGAATCCTCAGCATGCCATCTCAATCTTAATAACATGGATTCTGAAGATGCATCCTTTAACACCCACTTTCAACATTCTCAATAATATAAGAGTTCTGGAATCATTGTAATCATTGGCTCCGGGGTTATAAGTAAGTGTACATTTCAAAGTTGAACGCACCCCAAGCCACAAATGGGAGTGCCATGTGAATGTCCACCGTTTGCCAGCTCTCATACACACACATGAATCTGTACATCATAGTGATATTGTTTTAACACAGTCGCGCTCAAAGGTTGATTTCACATTTCACCTCACTCATGAACACAAATAGGTTAATTGCAAATGTGCAAGCCAAGGAAATGAAAAGGCCTTCAACGGGGAAACAACAGCTGTGAAACAAGTAAGGAAACCATCGATCCAGGTGAAATGTAAATATAGTTGGATTAGCACTATATAGTTTTAACGTCGCTTGCATCAACACTTAAATCCTTGTGACTCCAGTTTCATTGTGCATGTATGGTGTCCATCACTGTACGGAATACTATGACATTTTAGTTCAAATTACGTAACGTTCAAAATACAATGCGTCTCCAAATTGGAGAACATCTTTGGATTTCTGCATTATTGGGTATGTCAGACTATGGAGGGATTCAGGAACAGAATTGACAGAAACAGAAGAGGATATGTAGATGTATTGCTGTGTGTTGTTTTACTGATATATCCGAAGCAGGCCAAAAATTACCTGTGAGGCAAGATTCTTTGTGTTTTTAGATCCTGAGGCCACTGATTTCCCCATAGAGTTTCACCAAAGGCCTCCAGGTCAGCCTGCTGCTGCTACCTCTTGTCAAAGACATTGAAAGTCATCAGCACATGTATTGAACACAGACAAACAAACCTTGCCTTTCCGCCTTCGAACAATATTTAGCATCTCCAATACCTCCCACCGCACAGAATGAAGAGTACATTCATGAGACATTTTCTCTCTGAAATAGTTAGAGATTACATTCCCTATCGGGAGGGATCTCCCCCAGGGGATGACGTTGACGCCATATATAATTTTGATGACAGAAAACTAAATTCTTTATTTGGCTCAAAAATATATTTTCTTTGGAGTTCTAATGCATTCAGGGACTAATTGTTGTTGACGTGAGCTTCCAATACAAACACGCTAATCTACTGCAGGGATAGAGAACACTTTACTCAAAAGGGATTAAAGCTGACCGTCATGACTGTACAACAAAGAAAGTATAAATATTGGGTTTGGCAATTGTTGTGTTAGAGCAGTGGTTTCCTGATGGGCTAGAAATGTGAATGTGTTGACTGAAAAAATATACAACATGACAGATTTAAACCAAAGTGGGAACATCGTTCACTTAAGAAAATGCTGAACAACCATCGACAGCAAGTATTACACTGTTTACTTTACCAACTGTACTGCTCAAGATAGCAATTCACTAAAAACACTTAGACGAAGGACCATTTTAAGAAAGTTGGCCGGGGAAAAGGCTAATTCCTTTAACTCCTTTAACTTTGAATTCCCAGTGATTGTCCTGAAAAAAGCTATTTTTTTCCACATCCCAAAACACGGCTGGACAACAAGGAAGCAAAACAACAGTTAACATTCCATCCAACACCAAACACATCTTTGATCCAGAACAGATACATTTTTTTACACTTTTACACTTACTTTTCAGGGAAACAAATAGCTCAAATAAAATAGCAACAAAGCAAATAATGTGTAAAATATTGTGCTGCACACTTTATACAACAATGCTAATAAAGATAAAAATAAAAAAAAACCCTACGCTCTTATCTGATAATGTGCAAAGTGGAAAATGAGTAAGTTCAATTTAAACTCTCTCAAGTGTACTCAATTTTGTTCCTTTTAAATTCTTACTTTTTTTCACTATTTACATATTTAAAAAGTGGGAGGCCGAAATTCACAACGTGTTTTACAACGTCACGACGAGGCATCACAGGCCTGCTGTCACTCATGTCCAGACCTTACCATACTTCTTTTGTTGTCTAGCTTTAAATATCTTTCATTATTCCCCACGGACAAAGCGACTACATTTGACTTCAGACCTTTTCGGCGCCAAAAAAGGAATTACATGGAATAAGCTCGGGGAACCTGGCGTTTCCATTTCCGATTCCGTGAAGTAATTCGGGATTCGTTCTGAACGCAGAGACCCGCTCGCTCCTCCCGTGGAAAACACGGCGTCCAAAAACGAACGGACGCCAACGTCACGCCAACGCCTTGCAGACAGCCGCCAAGCCCTCCCGCGAGGTCACGGCCTCACTGTGACATCATGCGTGCTTGTGACACGCGTAGTTAATGTGAATTCTTCATACCAACTACTGCAAAAACCAAAACAAAGCCTGGGCTGAGTGTGAAGCGATTCTGCTGGGGGATGCACTATATACACAATTAAAAACCAACACGCCCCCCGGCTAAAGAAAAGGCAGGACCGCTAGCTGTGGCGAGTCCTGTGCATGTGTACAGTATTCACATATAGATACAATATCAACATAGAAACACAGAGCCAGTCAGGCTCCTCTGCATGGGCGCCTTCCTCCACCCAGAACCGAGTCAGATGGTTCGGCTGGAGCCCTTCAAAACAGAACCGATGTCCCGTGGTACAGGGGTTCATCAACGGTTACAAATCCAGGCGACGACCTAGTATACACAACGGTACTGAGAAGTGAGGCGTAGATACGATTTGAAGACACTTCTGGAAAAAAAAAAAAAAGGTATATACTGTAGAAACTACAATTTGCATCACTAAGCAACACTTACAACGAAGTAAAGGGACAGGCCTTGAACCTGGCTGTCAGAAGAACATGGTGAAGACAGTACTGAACGCTGGTGGAAATCGCTCTGAATTCGGGTAGCAAATCATATATTATTAATAATAATCCACCCTCGACTAACCATACTAAATTATGTATCCGCCCCGCGCGGCTCCCAACATCTTGACTAGAACTCAAGAATTAAAACTGAACGCCGTTTTGGAGCTGAGCGCGTTTCGCTCCAAATGCGGAAGGTAAGGAATACTAAAATGGGCTTCACTTGTGCGGTCAAATCATACTGAGCCTCCACCCCGTGCCATCCAGGTGAGCGCCGGTCACGTATCCGACCGGCTGAGGGGCGCGCATGGCCCTCCTGTGCGGGCCTCGTAGGAGCGACGTGTCCTTTTCGGCGCGTGTGCTTCGCTCGGACCGACGGACGCGATGACACGGCCGCCGACAACATTCCACCGACGGACGCCAGTGTTCAGCTTCAGCAGACTCTGCGCCCGGTTCAAGAGAAGGCTCCGTCCAGCAGACGCGGTGTCCAAACATTGGACGCGTTATGGTGGTGTGTCACGTGATCACGGAGGCAAAATGAAGCACCCGCCTCCAGGTTAAATCCAATGGTACAGCAGTGATGGGCGGGACATAGATCACAATCGAAGGTCTGTGATTGGCTCCTACTTACACCATAGAAAAGAATGAAAAGTGGTTGAGGTTACCGTCCGATGTCCGAGGAAGTCATCCTGATCTCTGGTGACGCCGGCGCGTCGATGGAGCTGATTGGAGCTGATGGAGCTGGGTGGTGGTGTCTGCAGTACTAGAGCTAGTGTCTGGGGTGGTGGGGGCTGAAGGAGGCAGGTGGGGAGAGGGACAAAGGGCTGTCCTGGGGGCTGGAGCATAACACCACGCCTCCACCCGGAGGAGAACCCACAACCGCCTGGGAAACACTGAGGATGGACAGACAGACAGAGAGGCAGGCAGACAGACAGACAGAGAGACAGATCGATAGACAGCCAGAAAAAGAACTTCAGAGATTCAGACCTCTTTGGCACATGCTTGTGTGTTCATTTATATTTGTATTTGCATTTGTGTTGGCCCTTTTAGGCTTAGAATCTTACCTAACTGTGTAATTATTGTGGTGGGCGGGATCTGTTACCCCGGCAACAAAAAGCTTCTTCGGAGGGCCATCAGACTCCACCCCTCCTAAGAAAGACCAAAAATAAAGACCAGCCGCCATATATTCTGCCATTGTGCCTCTCTCTGTATCTCTATATCACTCTGTCTCGTTCACACAGCGTACCTTTCCTCTTCAGAGGAGTCAGCATAGGCCTGGTCACCGTAGGGCTCATCACTGGCCTGAAGGTGAAACACACACGCACACGCACACACACACACACACACACACACACACACACACACACACACACACACACCATTTAGGTCTCCCGAACAGTATTGAATAAGGGGTGTGATTGTCATTGTTATTGTGTTATTATGGTGACACAAAACATTATGAATATTACAGTATATAATAGTATGAAACGTTGGGATACCTGAACCTCCTGGTGGGGCTGGGGGAGGAATTAGGAGTGACACCGCCGTCCTGCCCGGCGTGAAAACCCTGCATGAACCAAGAGATGCTCAGCTTGAGGCCGGACACACAGGCAGCAGGAGGCTCTACGGTCAGGAGGCTCTACGGTCAGCAGGCTCTACGGTCAGCAGGCGTGAATCTAAGCGCTGCTTTGAATCAGAGATCCAGGCTGCACACACACCTAAATATACGTCCTTAAAGGCGATCTAGCAATTGAAATGCTTGAAACGTGTTCTGGTGACTTTCTCGCTGTATTAGCAGCAATGAAATGTTTCACCTTCTTATGACAAATGTACTCTTTGTAAGTCGCTTTGGATAAAGGCGTCTGCTAAATGCCCTAAATGTAAATATAAATG
>OMKI01035775.1:2342-12397 GCA_900302315.1 Phycis blennoides
TGTGTCTGTATGTGTGTGTGTGCGTATGTGTGTGTGCGTGTGTGCGTGTGTGCGTGTGTGGCTGGGTGTGTGTGGGTGGGTGGGGGGGTGCACAGGGGGGGGGGGGGGGGGGGGGGGGGGGGGGGGGGGGGGGGGGGGGGGGCCCGGGGTCGGGGGGGGGGGGGGGGGGGGGGGGGGGGGGGGTTGGGGGGGGGGGGGGGGGGGGGGGGGGGGGGGGGGGGGGGGTCTGGTCATATTACCATATATTACTTACTTGTATTTGAAGTTACTAGCATCCCCTCTGGCCTATTTATTCGATTAGATAGGCTAGTGAACATACACATAGATACTAGTAACGAACATGTAAGTGAATACTAGTAAACAATGTGGGACCTGTTCGTTCAAAGGAGGAAACGTCCAAAGCGCCCTCCCTGTGATTACCGGCAAGAGTGGCGTAATGTCTATTTCCGGATTGAGAATGAGAAGTCGGCTGTCCATGTTGGCCAAAGGTTGTTTTCCAGATGCATGGAAGTTTCGAATACGTCAAACAGAACCTGTGGGTTTCGTGATCGGCTCTTAGCTTCGTTAAGGGGTTTCGTCAGAAAACTCCACGTTGCAATGGAAAAAACAACGCCTGTCAGCCAAGGCTGGGGAAGGACGGAAGAGGATGCTCGGTGTAGTGAAGAGGGTTGTATTTTTTGTTTGATAAGTACTGGTCAAGACGAAAACACAGAATTGCTTCGTCAGGTATTGTTAATGTTAACAAATGTTATATATATAGCATATTATATCGGCGATCCAAAAATCGGCAACATCTTTACTAGTACAGCCTACTTAGTATAGTAGGCTACAACTAGTTGCGGGTTTCCATCCAATGTGTCCAGCAATTGTAGACCTATGTGCGGGCATTCGACGAGAAACGAGGTTACATGTATGTCTGTACTCCTTCAAACAGAATAATGAAATGGTCTGCTTCAGGGACATATTCCCCGCCGCTCCTCACCACTTTCTAGTCATACCCAGGCGGCACATCGGGAGCTGCTTGTCGCTAACCAAGAAACACGTTCGTCTCGGTGAGTGGTCTTTAACTCTCTTGAGTTTGAACCGTCGATCTTACTGTTTCATTAACTGCACACTCGACGTCTAACAGTTGAAAAAATGGTGGAAATGGGAAAAGCTGCACTACGCGATCAAGGCATTACTGACATGCAGGACATAAGGTAAGGTGTGCGTTTGTTTATGTGTCTGCGTGTGCCTGCGTGCGCGTTCCTGCGTGCGCGTGTATGTGATTTTTTAGCAATTTATTAAAGGATAAATATAAGGACCGAACTATTAATTACCTATTCGTTATATTGGCTTTTTTGTATTGCCTTTTTTTAACTAAGTATTTACACATCTTTTAGTTTACATCACATCTTTCTGTTACATACATACGAAAAACAACTAAACAAAGTTATTCATGAAAAGTATAGACTGAACAGTCAAACAACAGTTTGGCAAACAACTTAGGCTCACTGGTCTGTTTCTGACATTCTTCTAAATCACAAATACACTTGGACAGTTCTGAGGTAGCATAGTTTGACAATGTTTCATATTGGTAGATTTAAGTATTTGCTTACAGGGCTCCATCTTGTTGTGAAAATGTCCATCTTAAGATGAAGGTGAGCTGTTATCTTCTCCATCACATATACCTTTTTCACTCTCTCCTGCCACTGGAGTATAGTATGAGGGAGTGGTTTTAACTACAAGACAGTTATCTTCCTAGCTATTAATAATAGGACATGTAATAGATACAGCTTCCTTATTTCCCACCTTCCCTTAGGGAGTGCTCCTATGATATAAAATTGTGGGGTCAGAGGTAAATCAATGTTTAATATAGAAAATAATTCTTTCTGAATCCCTTCCCAATAGTTTTTTTTTATTTTTTATTTTTTATTTTTTTTACTTTGGACAGTCCCAAAATATGTGTGTATGGTCTCCTATCAGGTGACAATCCCTCCAGCACAAATGTGTTTTACTGCTGTCAAATTTGGAAGTTATGGAGGGGGTTCTAAAAAATCTCACTTTTAATTTCCAATCGAATTCTTTCCACATTGGGCTACTGGTTATTTTATGTCCCTCTTCACATACATCTTCCCAGCATGTATCTTCGATAACAACACTCATTTCTAACTCCCTTTTGCTAATTCCCATTGGCTGTCCGATTGACTGCGTTCCTGTTTAACAGATTGGCTGAGTCATTGATTGATTGATATGTATATGGTTTGATCTTCAGGCTTGGGTTCCACCAACCACCTTTCACCTCAGTCGACCACCTCCACCTCCACGTGCTAGCTCCAGCCAGCAGGATCAATGATTACATGGCTTATAAATTCATTCGACACACCAATAGATTCATTAGCGTAAGTGGGGTTCTGGCTGCCATGCTACGTAAACAAAAATACAATTACTTGTTAAATGTAAGTGTCTCTCTCTGCTGTTTATTTCAGAATAATTTTTAAGGCCAATGAAACCCCCTTGTTTTTTTTCTGCAGGAAGGACATCTACTCATGTTATTAAAGTCAGGAACTCTAAGATAAGTTATAAATTATAGATTATAATAAATTATTTTAATTTAAACTGCCCAACTGTTTTTTTTTCATAGACAACTTCATTGTTTTCGTACTTGATGGGCGTGGCTGTTTTGGTGCGTCATTCTTTGCTCTTCCGACTCTAGTGTCCATTCTACAGTCGATTCAGCACCATAGTAGTAGATTACACCGTGACTGTGCCATAACCGCGTTGTAGCTTTTACAAAAAACTAAATGGACGCACACGGCTCCTCTCATCTCACGGATGGCGACTGCCTGTTCTGCTGCATCACCACCAAAGAGACCGAAACCGAGATTATCTTGAGCGTAAGAATGCTGTCCGATTTTGTTTTAAAAGTGTTTAAAATACGTACGTGTAAGTCGATGGTTCAGACTGTTTTTCCTCTGCTGAGTTCACAGGATAAGGAACTCGTTTGTTTTCGTGACTCCAAACCTGGCGCGCGTCATCACTACCTCGTTGTGACCAGATCTCATTTGGGGAATTGCTTAGCGCTTCAAAGGGATCACATACCACTGGGTAAAAGTTTATGCCGTGAAACAAGTCAGTTGAACTCTGTAGGGAGTGTTTCATTGGGTGGATTAGCCTGTCAGGGCGAGCCATATAATCACGTCACGTGACTCGCCCTTTGGATAGCTCCTTAAACATAAGCCTATGGTGTTTAAAATCTGATGATTAATTAGTCTTGTGTAGGTTAAAGGCTCTTTAAAAAAAAATTGTAAACCGGTCAATTCAGCTATTCTTTTCAAATAGTAGAGCAGATGAAAGAAATGGGAAGGAACGTTTTGGAGAACAACAAAATCTGTGACCTTCTGGATGTCAGGTAATTTCTTGCTAATTCTTATTCAGTTAAACGTTGTAAATTGTGCTATTATACATGATTACAGGAAAGTTCCATGTGGTTAATGAGCAGATGGGTCCATTAGACAGGAAATTGTCTTTGAGCGGGCTCACATTAAATTAGCTGTCATGCCAGAGATTGCCAGCTCCCCGCCTCCACTGCAAGAAGAGATATCACAAATACAATAACTCAGGCCAATAGCAAGACAAATAGGCCTACCTTACTTAAGTGTACAAGTGTAACTACTAAATTTACTAAAGCATCATCAAACTGTTAGTCAATAAAATATTGTGTAAAAACAACTTCGCCTTTGGATGTTGGATCTTTGCAGAATGGGCTTCCATTTGCCTCCCTTCTCCTCTGTACCCCACCTGCATATGCATGTTCTGGCCCCGGCCAGTGAGATGAACAGCAGGTCCCTCAGTCGCTACGGGCCCCAATCCTACTGGTTTATCACGGTAGGTAGGACAGTATACCGTATACACCCCGATCCCTCACCTGAAACGCCCTCATTGAATCGAACCGTCCTAAGGCACATATTTTTGTATTAAATCTGTTTCTGAAGTCACTAGATCATTTGTTACAATGTTATCTTTTGAAATCAAGTGTGGATATTTTCTTGAGTAATTTAGTCCTCGATGGCATGTATCTGAATTCACTTCAGAACTGAAGTGACCTGAATTCACTTTGAGTCATCTCACTAAATAGGAAAAAGTCATTTTCATTTATGTACTAGAGCCCCCGATCGCTGTTGTTCTCCGCTGCAGGTGGACAACGTACTGCAACAACTGAACACTCACGGAAAAGTTAAATGAAGACGAGGAACCCACTATTGAGTCATTGAGTCACTATATTAGCCCGTGTAACAGTCAAAAGCACAAACCCTTTTGGATATTTATTGATATGATTAGTTAGAATTATGACTATGCTTCATTAAAACATTTGTTTTGAGTCCTTATTTTTGGTTTCATCACAAAATATGAGACATAATTTCTTTAAAGAGCTCTGTTTTTTTTTTTTTTTACTTATTCTTGTTAATTCCAATACATTGGCTTGCCAACATAGTGTTGTGGTCACTGAGCCGCCCAGTATCCTTGTATATCCCAGTATACTTTAGGATAAATTTGGAAAATTCTCAATCAATCCTTTCTAAGCTATTTCCACTTCTAGGTGTTCTACATCGAGCCCCAAACATATGTGCACGACTAAAGAAACTTCCAAGAGATGCAGATCTGATGTATTTACTTGTATTTAAAATGTATATTAGTTATTCGTTATTCAGTGTTTTAGTTTTAATTGAATGTTTCAGTGAGGCATAGTACTTCGTACACAGCTACACCACTTGGTGTCGCTAACTGCCTACATTTAATTTGTTCTGAAAAGAAAAAATACCAGTTTTTTTTTATGTGTATATATATATATATATATAGTTTCCAATAAAAATGGTGGTGTAGTACATAAAAATTAATGCAAAATTAAAACAAAACATTTTATTCATACTCTTAAAGTTATGTTCCATAACCTGCTTAGAGTGTTATCGATGGTGTTCTCCACCATACATCACAACATAAAAGTCAAAAGTCAAACCAGTCTTTGGGACATATTTTTGTTTATTCCATGTGCTGACCTTGATGTGAAACCTTGATGTGATCTTAAACATGATGGATTGGTAATACAATCTCCACTTTCATTCACTCACGATCATTCACCTCTTATAATCAGTCGCCTGATTATACTATGCAAATATACAGTAGTAAAAATACCAATAGAGTAAAAATACGACTTCAATTTTTAATTATAGACTACGTTGAACGTTGACATTCCACGAAGGCGTGACTTTCACGGCGCTCCCCGAAGCCACGCCCCTTTCACCGTCGTCAACAACTGGATTCGAGCTGTTTTCGACACCTAGCTTTGCTAGCGTGTTAGCCTACGATTACCTACTGCACTCCGCGAACCCATCGATCCCGGAATTTAAACACCGCCTACATTCAATTTCGAACCGTAACAACTCCACTTGTCTTGTACTGTGGTCCGCTAATGTCGATTTAAAGCGAAAAAGAACTTAAAATTCGCGTTGGATTCCGTAGCCACCTCGCTAACGACGTAGTCAGGGCTAGCTGACTGACAGCTGGCTAGGTTAGCTCCTGGCTACCTGCTCGATGTGGACGCAGGGGAAAACAAATTCAATAACGATTGCTAAAAAATGATTCAATTTCTACTTTGGTGAGTAAAGTATACGTTTATCCAGCATTAACTCGTTTATTAGAACATAATTCGCCTTGGTTGTTTAATGATGAGCTAGTAGTGTAGACTAGCCCTGCGATCAGCAGCAGCAGCAGCAGCAGCAGCAGCGGCTTGTTGATGGCTGGAGAATCCCATTTCTAGGCCAGGATGAACTCTATAACCAGCAGCGATGTAGGGAGTTTAGCCCTCTACTTTGTGACGTAGATCAACGAGTTGTTAGAACCATGTCCCCATGTATTTCAGCAGCTGGGAACGGGTGTATTATTAGGCTGGACTATTTCACTTCACAGAGTCAACTAGAGCACGTTTGGGGGTCCTGAGACCACGGTCTTTACTCGGCAAGGAGGCATCTGGCCGACTACACTCCATCACATAGGAGTTGCACCTCAAAGCTAATCTGCCGATGTCCCTACGTCTTGACCTTACAACGCTGCCGATATGATGCCAGTAAGTGGTTTATTTTATTCTTCTCAGAATGATATTTACTAGACAAAAATATGACATGCCGATGCCTAGTTCTGAGCTGGGGTTGTGTCAAGCTTAAACTGGGGATGTAACACCATACTGCATGGATAACAGTTGGATGTGCTGATCTACACCTATTACTGTTTTTCCAAACAAACCATTAGTTTCTCCTGGTGAAACTACGGTACATGGAAAAACGACAACACAACAGGGCATACCATGTTTATTTAAAATCAACAGTTGTCCTACAGTTGGGATCTTCACATTGGAGATTAACAATCATGTCAGTAGCAGAGTTGTAAATCCTCTCCAAATGGTAACATTGAATCTATTGGCCTATTTACAATGCTGCTAAACAGTGTTGTGCTATGTGTTTAATGTAGTCCGATAATACTGACAAAATGTGCAACCATTCTTCATGTTCGAAGTCTCTCAGATTTGATCTTTCTCAAGGCTCTGAAGCAGTCAGAATCTTAATGTAAGGTTGGTCTGGTATCTATCCCTCCATCCATCACATGAAAGAGCTTGGTGCGGGTGGGTCATATTGAAGAAAATTTGCCTTTTATTAATTAGAACTGAGCTGAGGTTCAACCTTTGACCCCCTTTCCCTTTTCCAAATATTGAGTGGATTGTCAAGCGCCATTAAATTCTACACAGTCAGTGGGGTAGAGTCATTTTTGCTTTAATGATTACCATACAGGCCTCCATTACTCTCTCTAAACCACCATATTGACTCATTTATGACCATCTCTATAAGGGGTTGTTCATGCTCCATTACACTTATAGTTGAATTTACCACAACAAACCATTTGATGGGGCAGGTTAGCCTGACGATAACATATGGCAATCAAATTATGCAGTGAAAGAATAACTTTTCTTATTTTTAAGAGTAAATCAGCATACTGTAAAGTTATTACTTTGTTGACTCATTCAACAGTATTTGGTGTCATGGCTTTTAACACACAGTTCTTTTCTGAAAAATTCCATCTACGGACATGACCGCAGAAACAACTGGAATTTAAATGCCAAAGCGAATGGTACGTTTTTCCGACCACTCCGTAGTGGGGAAGTATCTCCACTTCATGATGGACGACTGCAAAGGGGTCCCGGGCAGATGTGTGTTGCCGGTCAGGTGACCCGGCGGGCCTTGAGCGGCTGTCACCCGGCCAGCCTGGTTGCGAGATGCCCCGTCCTTTTTTGTTCTGACATGACTGGCCGGCAGCCAACGGGGCCCTTGGCCGGCCAGGGGGCCGTATGGCCACATCAGCTAATGCTCTGTTGTCAAGGAAAGCGTTTGGCGCCGAGTGGATCGTCGTGCGCCATCAATCGAGCAGGATAGCCGCCGGCCGCCAGCCGCCAGCCACCCACCCGCCTGTGGTGGTGGTGGTGGTGCTGGTGCTGGTGGTGCTGGTGGTGGTGGTGGTGGTGGTGCTGGCCTGTCCGGGCTTGGCTCACTGTCTTCCCCCATCACTTGCTTTGGGTGCTTCAATGGATATGGCTGTAGAAGCCACTCTCCGGAAAGAGACCCTTACCCAGATGAACGGTGTCGGCTGATTATTTATTTATTCCAAAGCGTCCAACACCTGTTTTAAATGCTCTGCCATCATTGGTTGAAGTGTGATGCATTGTGGAGCCGACTTTGCTAATCACTTGCATGAAAACCTTTTTGTGTGTGTGCGGTGTGTGTGTGTGTGTGTGTGTGTGTGTGAATAGCGCGTGTCGTTCTGTGTGAGGCAGCGACAGACGGCGTTTTTGTTGTTCCCATTCATGATCAGATGCCCATTTTCTTCCCTCGGCGTCAACGGGAGAAGCGCGTCGCGGGCAGTAATTGCGATGGGACGCTGGATAGGGTCGCGCTCGGAAAGCCGCGGGCGTCAAGGCGCCTGGCGATAAGCTCCCCGACACCAAGGCGTTTTCCCGTGACCTTACCCTTCGTCTTATCAAATGAGTCACGTGGTTTTGCTCAAACGCTGTAGTGGATCGCAGGCGCTGGCCGAGCGCGCGAGACGCCAGTCTGACTCAACCCCACAGTGGAGAAAAAAAAAGCGGCCCGATCAGCATTTATTTTGCTTCCGGTCATTTTATGAAGTTTGTAGTTATAGATTGATATGCCGTTTTTTTTGTTGTTGTTTTTTTTTATGGTTTGTTACAAAGTTCACAGACCAACAGACGTGTACCAATTGCCCCGTGGCGGCTTCTGATCTAGATTACAGATCTGTTTGACTTCAGTTATCTGCTCGGTGTGCTTCTCTCTTCCACACCGGATGGGTGTGTTGGGGTTGTTTTTTTTTTTTTTTCAAACGCGTACCAATATTTCTATGTAATATATGGGTAGCTCTCCTTGATAATTTAGCTGTAGTTGTCTTTTCGGCGTTTTCGGTTCGTCCTATAGCCTGGCCTGTATTCGTCAATGAGTGGTGCTGCTTAGAAGCAAACAAGGACTTGATCATATCTTATAATCTTACGTTGATAGACAGTATTAACGTTATGACGCCAACCTTTGGGCTATTTTACATACGATGGGCCAGACGTTGCTGCCAGCAGGTCTTTGCTCCAAGCAGTGGGCATATTATCTGAAGGAGCGCTAAATGACCATGTGAATTATTCTGCCTGGGAACAGACAGGCTGAGGTTCCCTTTTGTGCTCGCATGGGGAAAAAAAATCTTCCCTCTCCACATTGAAGCATTTTTTCCCCCTGGCTGTTTAAAAAAAATTTTTTTTTTAAGGATGTCAACAAGCACGTAGATGACCAGAGACTTGAATGTAATGCGTGGATGCCATTTCCATCCCGTGTCCCTACTAGAAGCATTAGCAGAGTCATCGCTGTTACCGCCGCTGGCACACCCCAGCCAAGCGAGACTTGTCCAATAGAGGGGCTCTCTGCCCCCACCTCTCCTCCATTCTCTGTTCACATCCTCTCTTTCTCTCTCGCTCTCTCTATTCACATCTTCCCTCTCTCTCTCTCTCTCTCTCTCTCTCTCTCTCTCTCTCTCTCTCTCTCTCTCTCTCCCTCTCCCCCCCATCCTCCTCGGCGAGCTGTTTCTATCCATCTCTATCTCTCTGCCTCTCTCTTCCTTCCCCTCTCCTCGCTCTATCTCTTCCCCCCTCTCTCTCTCCCCCCCCCCCCCCCCCCCCCCCCCCCCCCCCCCCCCCCCCCCCCCCTCTCCCCCCCCCCCCCTCCCCCCCCCCCCCCCCCCCCCCCCCCTCTCTCTCGCTCTCTCACGCTCTCCTCACTAGATTATACATCCAGCGAGGCTCTGTCCCCCTCTCTCCAAAGCCTCTGCTGCAGCCATGTCTGACGCAGGCACCGCTCTTTGGCGTTCTAAGTGGCCGCTGGGGACGTCGTGATCGCCACGTCGGCGTGCCCACCCATGGCCGACTGCGGGGACGATGAAGAGGTTCATGGCCATAGTGTTGCGCGGACTCGTCAATATTTCCAAGGAGCACCCCATATGGGTGAAGGAGCACCCCCGGCCCCCCAAGAAGGAGAAGCGGCGGAGGCGGCGGGCGGCCAGGCGAGCCAAGAGCGCGGGCAGAGGCGGCAACTTCGCCAGGGGGGTTCGTATTCCTCTGGGGTGGGGGGGGGGGGGGGGGGGGGGGGGGGGGGGGGGGGGGGGGGGGGGGGGGGGGGGGGGGCGCGGGGGGGGGGGGGGTGGTTTCTCGGGGGGGGGGGGGGGGGGGGGGGGCGTGGAGGAGGAGGAGGGGGGGGTCTGGTGGTCAATGTGTGTGGAGAGGAGTATGCTGGAGTAGAATGTGTAGAAAGTGGATTTTTTTGTTGTTGTGAAGGAAAGGGTTAGGGTAACATTCAGTGGTCACTCATGGGGGTTGAGGGGGTCTCGCTGCACTTAGCGTGGGGGGGGGGGGGGTTACACTCAACGCGAACCAGGCGTCTGTGTCTTTTTGTGAACCTCGCCTCCCGTCGGGGGTTTTGGGG
>OMKI01035779.1:2500-11762 GCA_900302315.1 Phycis blennoides
AATGTGTAAAAGCGTTGTTATTGTACATTGTCCATAGTCATGAACTGCAGTTTCCTCTTTTGAATATTTCCATTACAATCTGATGGGTTACTGCAGTGACCCTGTGAGCATTGCTTTGAGTCCACCCCTCCACCCAGCACCACCCTCTAGCTAGCACCACTCCTCCACCCAGCACCACCCCCACCCTCTAGCTAGCACCACTCCTCCACCCAGCAGCACCCCTCCACTCTCCACCCAGCACCACCCTTCCGCCCCGCACCACACCACAACCCAGCACCACCACTACACCCTCTACCCAGCACCACCCTCAACTGCGGCTGTCACCATCTGCTCCTGCTCTTCCTGGGACACTAAAACAATTGCAGCCCTGTCAACAAATCAAACGGAGAGCCTTTCAGGATCCGATTCTCTTCCCTCAGACCCAGCGCCCGCCCCACCCATGGCACTGAACGGGTCGGGGTTCACCACCCCTGGCAGGAGACGTATCACTGGAGACTCTGTGATTACATAAAGCTCCCTTTCATCCAGAATGGAGCGCTGAAGAATGCAACCGTCTGTCAGACGGAGGAGGGGGTGGGGTGGGGTGGGGGGATGATTTGTCCCATGAAGGGTCTGTGAGTGAAGCAGCAAGGTAGCTGACGGTGGCTACTGTTCCCCCCCAGGGAGCGGCTCCACAATGCCAGCAGAACAACACAGCCAGCAGAACAACACAGCCATCATGGGCCGTGGTGGACACGCCCTGGCTGGCTCTTACAGGCTCTTACAGGGCTACTGTGGGTTAGAAGATGCATTTCTTCTTCAATTCTTTCTCATCTTAGTCGTATATATATTGAGGTAATAACCAAGGCCTGAAAAGTCACTTCAAAACATAAAAAGGGTTGAAACTACAGTACTAACGTTGATATTCAGGCCAGGGAGAGCAGGGCTAGAATAAACTTTAAGAATAAACTGTAAGAATAAACTTGCTAAATTGCCGGTGTACAAAGTCATAAACTGTTGTGCTGCAATGACAGCATGAAGCAGGTATTTTCACGTGTCATGTGACAGGGTTTTGAAGTGACAATGACAACTCTGTAAACACACCATCTTTTTAACCAACGGTTGTGTTTCAGAGGACAGCGACTAGGCCAATGTGTGTCTGTGTGGGTTATACTTTAATCTCACATAGTCCCTTTGTAAATGTCAATACGTTTAATGACTCCTTATATCCTCCAGTTCATTAGACCACAATTCTTTCAGCAGTAATGTCCCTTGCTGTTTTGCTTTCTCTCTATTTTGAAATGCCACTAAATTCCCTGATATAATGTTGTACACATTAACACAGGGTACAGTGATGCACATATCGTTAGCTTGTTTACAACTGGATGTTGTTAGGTCTAAAATTCCAGTCACATTATTGATCAGCCAATTGCCCAATGAGGGAAATAGGTCAGGTTAACATTTGAACGCTTCAGGTGTCGGTATGTACACATCCCCATGAATCAGCCACAGTTCTCCACTGACAAGGTCTCGTGGACCTTCGTCCAAGCAAAAATGTACAAGAACACAGAAGGCCTTCATAAACGAGCCCTACCTGCTGTTTGCAGACGGAGAGGGTCGACTCAAAGCGGAGACCCTTCCAGGTCCCAATCTCAGTCACGAGTTTCGGACGCTTTACTATCCGTTTTAAACACTCTAGTTTTACAAACGTTCTGGTGGGCTCAGTTCACCTCAGAGTTTAGGTCACACGCACTGGGAAGACGCGAACACACATGCACACGGAGGAACACACGCACGTGTGCGCACACACTGACCTGCAGTGGACGTCGTTTCGCGTTCTGTCATAACTCTGTATTATCTATTATCTTGTCTTACCGTCTGCCGTATGGTCTCCCTTACAAAAGTATAAGATTGCACCATTTGTGTTGCGTCATTTTTTCGTTTATCCTTATTTTATCTGTTAAATCAATTTATCTAATTTATCATGTATAGCCTACTCATTTCTAGGACCGATTACAGTAAAACATAGGCTATAGTTTACTCAATCCCGTATCAGACTTTGGGCGAATGGACGTGTGGGTATCTTTACATTTCTAATGGCGTAGTCAGCGAGATACATACCTTCAAAATCTGATAATATCCCTTCAAGGTGGTCGTTCACAGAAAAATCCGACATCCTGATTCACGAACAGGAAAGTAGTTTTTCTGATTACGGTCTGGGACAAAAAAAAAAAGGTGTAGCCTACTGGAAACCTTGCTGTCAAAAACCATACAAAAATACTTACTGATAACTTTTACACACAAACTTGCGGGCAGTCGTATGACTTGTGCGTCGAACAGGGGAGTTCTCTCCGTGGTGCTTGGAGCGGATGGTCTGTTAACGCGCCGCCCCTCTGCGCTCCCTGCGCCCCCCTCCCCCAACCCACTGCAAAACCCTGGAGACGGATCGACCAACGGCCAATCCAGGTAGAAGTAGGCCTGTACTATAGGCCCCTCTGCAACCAACACAGTCCGTCTTTGTCTGGTCCTTCCTGTTCTTTTGTTGCAGATCTGTCTATTTCGATAGATACATATGATGCACATCTCTCTGAAAAAAGAATAACATGTACACACAATAACACAATGTGTGTGTGTGTGTGTGTGTGTGAGTGTGTGTGTCAGTTTGTGAGTGCACGTGTTGTATGAATGGGAAAAAACTCTGAACTCCAAATTTAACCTAATTGAAAACAAACCATTTTGAGCTTCATGCCAAAAGCTAGACAGACAAAACATAAAACACTTTCATGGTTCAGAGGAGGAGGACAAAGCATTCTAGCATTATTGAAGAATTTCCACTTAGCATGTTTCCTTAATCTCTGGTGACATATCAAGGACATTGTATGATTTTGTGCATTTGTTACATTAAGCTCCTTTAATGAGAAGCATATGGTCTAGTGCAGTGGTTCCCTATGGCTTTAGGTCTACCTCAAAATGTCGTTAGGACATTTCACGGAGCAAATGAAAAATAGATAAATATACATGCAGTGTTTGAGCAAAAATGTCCAGACAGTGTGCTTTTCACAAATTATGATAACACTAACACAAAACATCAATGGAAAACATTCCAATGGATAAAATATGTTGAAATGCATAAAACGACAGAAATATAACAAGCCATAATACCATATTTACTGAATAATATTTATAATATTTTTATTTTAGATGATCTATATGTGTGTAAGTGCCTTCTCTAACCACCATTGGTACTCGTACCACAGGTTGAAAAACACTGGTTTAGGTCATTGCAGTAAGTTAAGTTTTGGGTCAAGGCAGTAAATACGTTTTTTAATTGTTATTTTACTGATGTTGCTGGTTTGTTCTCTGCATGGTAAAGGACAGGTGAGTGAACGGCTCAGACCCTTCTTAGTCAGCTGGGAATCCAGAGAACAGCACCATGTTGGAAAGATGGTAGAAAGATGTATATACCAGCAAGAAACCTTGGCCTGAGAACACACTGCAGAGACACTGATGCCTTGTCATTTGTGATTGATTGTCTCAAATATAGATTTTAGCGGACAAACTGTGACATGCATGCTGTGGCTGTACATACTATACCTGCTTGCACATGCAGAAGCACTCCAGGCCATCATAGGAGAAGTGGCCAAGCAGTCCTTAAAGGCACCTTTGCTTCATAATAATGTATCCAAGGGGAAGGGAGGGCTCCACACTGAACTCTGAGGGAGGCCCCAAGGCCTGGAGAACAGCACATTCTCTCATTATCATATATAAATGACAATAATGTAGTCTGTAAAAAAGGAGTCACAATCATTATTTTAAGGTAGTTTATTTTTATTTAAAGTGTGCACTTTTATAGTTTACAATGTATTGAAATGCTGAGATACGGAGAGACTGAGCTACAGATAATTAGCCCTGTCTGTCCAGGAGGTCAGATGAAGTGGTGAGGTGAGGTCAGGGTGAATGTGAATGACCCCTCAGCTCATATGACCAGCGTGAAGACAGTGGTGTTGCTTGCTCTTACAGAGGGCTGAGCTCGATGTTGTTTCCAGCCTCACCAATAAGTATGTGCATAAGAAAGATGAATCCTCAATGCTCTATTTTGTATCTATAAACACCCCTGTTCAGCAGCCCAACACTGAGAGACAGGTAGGAGAGATGTGTACATAGATAGAGAGCACCTTCATTATACCAACTCTATGCAGCATGTTCAAGGACTGGTTGACAGCCAAATGAAGGCAATCTCCAAGGAACTATATGCATCTCTCTCTCTCTCTCTCTCTCTCTCTCTCTCTCTCTCTCCACATGCACAGACACACACACGCACACGCGCAGACACACACACACACACACACACATACGCACACATGCACGCACGCACGCATGCATATACACACACACACTGGTAACTTGTCAGGAACATTCAGGGTTCAGGAGCAGGACCTTGTTTAGGACCTTGTTTAGGACCTTGTTTAGGACCTTGTTTGGCACCATTGGCTTTGAATCACATATAATGTTTTTGAATTGAATGATTAATGATTCGGAACAAACAGATTTGACTTGTGGTGTATCCAGACCATCTTTGTAGCGGTGGCCCAGGAGGGATACAGAATAACAAATGTGGGTGTGCTGCCCCACGAATTAGTAATTTGAGAATATCAACCTATTTTGCGAATAACCTGAGAGATTCCAAATATATTGAAGTTCAAATCCCATCGACTGTCACTTAGCAGGGGAGCCACTCAGGGCAGCCAGTACTGGGGAGTCTGTCTTTAAAGAGCACTGATCTGGAGCTCTGACTGACTAACTGCACTCTATCTTCACACGTCCACATGTACAGTTTGCCTGGCATTTTGTAATTATCTTTTTCTTTTCTGTTGCATTGTGTCCACTAATGATCTTTACCTGATCATTAGTGATCCTCTGATCATTATTTTGGGACTGAGACACATCTTCAAAGCTGCAAATATTCATTGGAAATTTCATTTACTCTATGTTAAAGAGCAGAGCAAATTTTAGTGTGACTCGTCAAAGATAGAAGACAAAGTTAGAAGGCTGAAATCAGTGTGCGATTTCAGACAGCAAGCGATATGATCATGTGGTCTTGACAAGAAATTATGACATATGTCTGCCCTCTAGTGGACATTTAAAACATACATGTTACGTTACATTTATTTAGTAGCAGCGACTTACAATTACAGACAATTATAAGGGCATTCAACAATGAAGATTAACCCAAAGTGCAGAATGATGAGTACATAAAATTCAGTAAGTTAAGATAAGTAAAGCAACTGCTTTTAGGTGCTACAGTATATTATTATTTCATTCACCAAGATGAGTTCTGAACCTGTACGTTTTCAACCTGTGGAAGATGCTTGAGAAACATTCACAAAACCATGTCTGTTTCTAACAGCCGCGTGTGATGGAAAAATGGAAATGATGAATTCATATTTTCCCATCATATTTCCTAACATTTATGCTCATACTCGAACGTCTTGGGGAAGGGATAAGGATACATGGAAAGGGTCATTCGTAGTGCAAAAGGAAATGCTGTTTATATTGAAAGATAAATGCAATGTGACATTGTTTAAATGCAATTCCTGCTCTGCTAAGGAGCCACAGCTGTACTTCAATGACCTTCTAGCTAAGTGAGTGGGAAGAGGAGAGAATCCACCTGGTTCTTCTAGCTAAGTGAGTGGGAAGAGGAGAGAATCCACCTGGTTCTTCTAGCTGTGTGAGTGGGAAGAGGAGAGAATCCTCCTGGTTCTTCTAGCTGTGTGAGTGGGAAGAGGAGAGAATCCACCTGGTTCTTCTAGCTGTGTGAGTGGGAAGAGGAGAGAATCCTCCTGGTTCTTCTAGCTGTGTGAGTGGGAAGAGGAGAGAATCCACCTGGTTCTTCTAGCTGTGTGAGTGGGAAGAGGAAGAATCCACCTGGTTCTTCTAGCTGTGTGAGTGGGAAGAGGAGAGAATCCTCCTGGTTCTTCTAGCTGTGTGAGTGGGAAGAGGAGAGAATCCACCTGGTTCACACCTCACCAGCCACGAGGCAACGCTCTCATACAACTACAGCTATGATAGATATTCCAAACATCATTTGCAATTTGTACTTTGAATTTATGATTTAGATTTAGTGTGTGTGTGTGTGTGTGTGTGTCTGTGTCTGTGTGTGTTTATGTATGTATGTATGCATGTGCGTGTGCGTGTGTATCTTATCCTATGTCCATGGTCTCAACAACTACTTCTAATTAACGTCAACTCTAAATAAAGAGTCAATGCAGGCCAACGACTACATGGAAGATGATTAGGTGATCTGTCTATGAAGGTGATTATTGATTGTTGCATATTGGTTACACTTGGCATTACTGTGTCCTGTCACAGTGCAAATACTGTGTAATAAACTATGTAGTGACATGTAATAGCTTTGACTTACTCTCCATCTCATACTCAAAGGGCTGACCACAGCTCTGCACCGGACAACCAGGCAATGGCTTACCTGGCCTGAACCCCACTGTGCAAACGGTCAGTGGTGAATGGAATGCTCTGTGATCTGTGGCCACTCAAAGTGCTTTACAATTATTGCCTCACATCCACCCATTCATATACACCTTCATACATCAACAGAGGTGTCAACTGTGCAAGGCAACAGCCGGCTTGTTGGGAACAGGGTTAGGTGTCTCGCTCAGGGACACCCTGACACACAGCTAGGAGTCAGGGAATAACAAAGCAAACCTCTGGTTACCAGCAAACGAGCTCTACCTCTGGAGCCACTACTGTTGTGTCGTAGACACAAGCTGTTCCACAAGCTGTCCCATTATGTTATTACATACTATGTACATGCTGTAACAGGTTGTTACATTGTCATTACACTGTAACAAGGACACTATGATATTGTTACCCTTGTATTCAAATTATTGTTAAATATTACAAATGACTCCATTAGTATTGCATAGTTCAGCAGTGGCACATGTCTGGAGTATCCCATCAAATCCTTGGTTGAGTTCTAATTAATACCCAATTATCACTATACAAACTGATGTAACATATGTATGTATGTAACGTAATGGTTATAACAGTGAATTGAAAGTGGGTATATTTATTTCAGAGCAGATGCGAGTGTGATCAGTGTAGCCAATGCTGACTGACAACTATAGTTTCTACACTGATGTTTCAAAAAATGCCATTATGTGATGTTTTTCCATATAATTAAAAGTACACACTGTATTTTTAGATTTACTAAACAGTTGTGCTTTAACATGCATGCATATATATAAGCTGTTTTGGGTCTGGCTTCTGGTGCCAGCCCCACCTGCCAGCAACCGCTCTGTAGATCAAGTGAGCAGAACCAGCAGAACCACTGTGACCCTGGGACTCGCTGCAGGGCGTCATCAACGCCGAGCAAAGGGTAGGAGTCCTTGAGGGTCGAAGCGTTCAGTGTGAGATAGTCTACATAGAACCTACAGGTACCAGCCTTTGACCAGGAGGGCCGGGGCGGCCCAGGGTCTACTGGATGGCTCTCTCAACCCGGACGTGTGTGACATGCACAGGGGTGGGGGGCGGGGGTGAGGGTGGGGATCCAATCATGAATGTGTGTATGGTGTGTCTGCAAGTGTAATTGTGAATGCCATTTAATCACTGATCCCAAGCATTACTGTACTGTGTTTACCTTCTCTTCGGTGTTGGATATCAAGATCATACTAAATGGCTCAAGATTTTGACAGATTTTTGTCTCCTCAAATGTTATATAAAATCCCTGTTTATTTTATAGATATAGATGTATTAAGAACAAGGGAGCAGCCAGCCAGCAGGTTCACATCATTGATAGTCACAATATTGAGTGATCCAGCTTTAAACAAAAAAACAAAAATGTTTCCATTTTGCTTTCACTGCGATGCTATTGACTGCCATTTTCATTAATTGAAGGTTATCAACCACTAACCATAAACAATTAGCCTACTGTCACAGATTTATTTCAGTGACATTAAAACATTTTTATTGGCTTACCTTAAACATTTGACAGTATGAGCTTGCCAAGACAAAATAAATGAACCATCAACAAAACATAATTGGAGACATCTGGGATGATAGGTGGTTACATCATTGTTTGCCATGGTATTGATGACATCCCATCATCTAAAACACTCATTTGCATTTGGAGAACGAAGAGTGAGACAGTCTGGAAGGGGAGCTTTGAGCCTCAATGTTTTATGTCCTTACATGTCCTTTCATTTTGTTCTGATGCTAGCAGCCCTTCAGTGAGTCATGAACGCGGGGGGCACTCTGTACCTCTGAACTCCACACCTACCAAGGAGAGTGCATGATGCCTGGTAATGGGCTGCTGCCTTGTTGTTGAAAGACAACAGTTTGATGTGAGGATCAAGTCTTCTCGCAGTTCTGTTAGTAAGCTTGCCAAAAAAAAGGTAGGAAACCAATCTTTCCACAATGTTATTTTATATTAGTGATATGTATTTTTGTTTTTTTCTTTTTCTTGAGATTCGAATGTCTCCATAATCACAAAAATTTAAGCTATGCTTTGTTGCAGGGCAATATTTGTTGATAGAGAACATTTCATAGTATTCATCACTGGTGAAACATTTCAATCGATCCTGGGGATTTTGCTCATACTTAATGCTTCACACATGCTTCATACATGAAGTTTAGATATCTCAATCTTTGAAAACCAATGCCGAGCCCGGCGGGAAACAAAGCATTGCGACTGAAACGGTTTCACAGTGTTTACATGACATTATTCCAGGCAATGCTAATATTGCTGATGAGGAAAGTCTAACTGATGGCTGGGGGCGGCTGCTGGTGTGGGTGGGAGCATTATAGTTTCAAATGTGTCCATTATCATTATGAGCTTTCTTCAGAATTGGAACAAAACTGATTTGGCATCCGCAGTAGCATGGCATGCTCTGTTGCGCACACACACACACACACACACACACACACACACACACACACACACACACACACACACACACACACACACACACACACACACACACACACACACACACACACACACACACACACACACACACACACACGCTTCTCTGTTTCACACACACACACACACACACACACACACACACACACACACACACACACACACACACACACACATACACACACACAAACACACACAAACACATACAATCACAGGCACAGGTACGTACGTGCAAACACGATCCAATTAAAAATCCAAGCATGTCACAGTTTCTATCCTCTACACACACACACACAAAAAAACACGCACTAGTGCGAACGCACACACACACACGTGGCATGCGCA
>OMKI01035786.1:0-12841 GCA_900302315.1 Phycis blennoides
ACTACTGCAACTCCCTATTACCAGGCTGTTCCAATAAGTCTCTAAAGACTTTACAGCTGATCCAGAACGCTGCTGCTCGTGTTCTGACAGGAACCAGGAAAATAGATCATATTACTCCCATACTAGCTGCTATACACCGGCTCCCTGTAATATCCAGAATAGAATTTCAAATCCTTCTCCTAACCAACAAAGCTCTTAATGGTCAGGCACCATCATATCTTAAAGAGCTCATAATATTGTACTATCCCACTAGACCACTGTGCACCTTGAATGAAGGGTTACTTGTGGTTCTTAGAATCTCTAAAAGCAAATTAGGAGCCAGAGCTTTCAGCTATCAAGCTCCACTCCTGTGGAACCAGTTTGGGTTTGGGAGGCAGACAACCTGTCTACATTCAAAAGTAAACTTAAAGCCTTCCTCTTCCATAAGGCTTATACTTAAGGCTGTTCAGGTTAACACTGAACCACTACTATGTCACTAACTCACACTTTGTCCCCAGAGTCTTGTGCTCTCTCGCCCATGCAGGTGCCTCTGGGACATCTGCTGCCTCCATGTTCCTGCTCAATTATGACTGCTAGAATATGTCATTATTGTTACTGCTATTACTCACCTATTATTATGTTATGATTGTTACAATCTGTCATTGTTATTATCATACATTATTCATATTTACCATCACTATTTCTGCTGCTATTGTTATTGTTGTTATCACTGCCGCTGCCGTTGCTGCTCTGCATCCCTTTGTCAGCCTGCACTGTGCCATGTCCCCCCTCTCTCTCTCTCCCTCAACCCACACGGCCGAGGCAGAAGGCCGCCCACCCTGAGCCTGGTCTGGCCGAGGTTTCTGCATTGAAATTGGAAATTGTGTCATTTGATCCAATTATTATTTACTTATTATATACTTTGATTAGTAATTATTAAAAAGTAAGCTTTTACATTTAACCTTTTACATTATTGCATTTTGTGCATTTTACCACATCAATAAAAATTATAAAAATCATGGAGCCTATTGAGACTGTACACATACACCGCAATTTTCATTTTGCAAAAAAGGGACTTAATGTTTAATGGCACCAAGGTCGATTTTTCATGACTTTTTAGCCTGTGAATAAATCAGTTCAACCAATCACAATTGGGTATTTTTGTCAACAAACAAACTACATTCATAGACCTGTAAATATTGCTATCTGTTATTTGGGTTGATCATTCATCTCAATAGCAGTCGGTGCTACAAGCCAGTGTTTACTTGCACTGTGGTACATTAGGTTGTTTTTGATGACATGACATGACAGTGTACAGTTGTTTCTCTACAGTTTCTATTCAGATACCAACTTTCTCCAAAAGTGTGACAGCCTACTTTTAGTTATCCAACAGGGAAACTACCTACACACCCACTTCATAATTCCCCTCATTTGCGAACTGCCATTCACTACACTATTTTACAGCCTGTGCAGCATTTAATGTTGATGTCCGCGTCCAAGATAGGGTTAAGCTTCTAGGACACTTCCTCTTAATCACTCAGCCTATTTCTGAGGTTTTTGCTGAAAATAACATACCCAAAGTAAAGTACAATATATATCCACAACTGCAAGGGCTATAATATGTAATCTTGGTACCAAAAGAAAGATTACACCTGTAAGATTGTTGTGAAGTGAAATAATCAATGTGGATACTACTTGGTTAGAGTAAATAAAGCTAGAACACAGCATAAGTGGAAGATTAAATTTCCGCCTTAAATAAATGTAATGTTTTAGATTGAATACCACCTATACATTGTTAGTTGGAAGCCTGAGCCCTAGCCCATAACACAACATCCTATCAGTACCTAGGTCAATATTTGATGCAGATAAAGTGAAGTAGAGTACAGATAGAAAGGTTTTCGTAGAGGTAGGTTTAGGCAAAATCAATTGATCCATGATCCACTTGACACCTCTATTGAAAGGTCAGGATGAATAGAATGTAATACAGACATCAGATGGCGACTACCATTCGAGTGTGTGTTCTGATTGAAGGCAGTTGACTTATTTCCGCTCTCTTATCTACTATAGGCCTACACTGATTGTAAACACCATGTTTAGTTGCAAAATGGTGCCCAGACACTGGATTATCCATTCATGGTGGTATTATGCAATCAACTTTGATGACAAAAACAACAAAGGTAAGCTATGAAGGGATATATAGCTTGTGTATCAAATTACATGAAAAATATTGCTATTGCTGTATATGTGCATGTTTAAACTCATGAAATACTTATCCCTTTTTGTTACATGCTTATTTTTGGGGGGTTGGAATTATCTTTCGTTTAGCTAACATTACCATGAAAGTTGAGACGCATGGAATCTTTTCCATGCCTTAAAACGTCTTTACAATTGGGGGGGTCTTTACCCAAATATGGGTGAATTGGGGGTGATAAGAGTTAAGGTGCGTTCAGACCAAAGGTGGAAGTCATTCAGGCACAGCTCCTGAAATGTACAGAGCTCCAACAATGTGCAGAGCGCCTCCAACGTCTCTGATGTCTTTGGGACTTCCACAATAAGTATGCGAGATAAGCCCTCATTCTTTGCACATTCACTTGCAGGTTGTGCAGTCAAACGCAAGTAACGCAAATGTAGGATTTGCTTCATTTTTGGTCTGAGCATGGCATTATATATGTGACATGGTGTGTGTGGCAAGCAGCAAAGAAGCAAGCAGCCGAGCAGCAGCGATGCCTGACGATGCTGATGATTGTATCGTCTGATTGTTGATGGGATGAAGGACCTGCGGTTGTGTTTTTTGTGCGATGGAGTAGCCTGCTGAGCTGGAGCTGCCCAGGGCTTTCACAGGTTCATGGAGCGGGTGAGAGGCATTGTCCAGGAAGGACGACAGTTTGGCCATCATCCTCCTCTGCCCCACCTCCAGAAAGCACCCCAGGACACAACTCCTCACCAGTTTGTCCAGCCTATTTACATCTCTCATTGAGACTACCCCACGCCACTGCATAGACCAGGGCTGATGCCACCATTGTATCATAGAAGGTATTTAACTGTGTACTACAAACACCAAAGGACCTCAGTCTCCTCAGCAGGTGGAGACGACTTTGGCCCTTCTTGTACAGAGCATCTGAATGATCCGACTAGTCCAGTTTGATGTTGAGGTGAACCCCCAGCTGTTTGTAGGAACTGACAATCTCAATCTCCACACCCTGGATTGATGGCATTCAGGTGAAGGCAGTTCAGTTCAGTCCATTCAACAAAGTCTCCTATATTCACCTTCATCCCCCCCGGAGATACACCGATGATATTGCTGTATCATCAGAGAATTTATGAAGGTGACAGCTGCTGGTGTTATGGTGGAAGTCTGATGTGTAGAGGGTGTGATAGTAGAGTAGATGTAGAGGGTGTTATATTCAACTGCTGCCAAGTCTGTTTGATTAGATGCCACTAAATTCTACAAACCTCTAAGGTATGTGTGTATGACTAATACTTTATAATTGATAAATCAGTAGGCCTGTTATGATTTAATTCAATAATTATATGGATTTTGAATAATAATGGTTTGTTCGAATACTTGCTTACTTACTTACAAGCAATACTACAAAAAAGTGTAATGTTGACTATATTAAATCAATAGGGACAAGTTACAAACAAACAAAAAAAACTTGAAATGAACCATTCATCAGTTTGTTTATTTGACCAGAGTTACCAATGTAATACAGTAGCTTGGCCTCTAGGAGACAGCATTGATCATCTTACTGGTGCTACTCAGTTTCAAGGCTTTATAATGAGGGCATTTTAAAATGACACTGAGCCTAATGAAGAATCGACATGCATCAGTGCTGTGTACGAACTGCTCTCTGACTCTGTATAGGATGTATTAAAAGAAACCAAACAACACCAGATTGAGAATGTGTGTGCTCACGTGTCTGCGTATCTGCTGTGTGTTGTATGCGGATTCTGCATGATTGTTTGGCTGTATATGTTATATCCCTATATATATTATAGGGAATTTGTTTTTATTTACTAAATTAAACGTGAACACAAGACACATTGCCCCAACACATCTATAACATCCCAGATTGCTGATATCAGTGGGAAGATGGAATTAAATAAATCACAGAAAGATCACATAGTGGTAGTTTTATCATTATATAGTGGGCACAAGATTCTCATGGTCACAGTATAATAATAACATATCACTATACATCTCACCAGTGTCACTCACAATCCAAGTCATTGAATCCGTATTGAGTTTGATGTAATTTATGTTTAGGGCGGCAGTAGCTCACTGCATAGAGCGGGTGGACAGAGCGGGTTGTCCACTAACCGTAGGGGCGGCGGTTCAATCCCCCTTCTCCAACTGTCCACATGTCGAACCCCACAAATGTACTGACTGTAAGTCGCTTTGGACAAAAGCGTCTGCTAAATGCCCCTTTGTTTTATGTTTTACAAAGAAAATGTAAACAATCTAGTTTTAAGACTATATACATATACATACATAATACACATACATAAAAAATTTATAACAAACTGGAAAAAATGGGGGGTGAGAACTTACTTTATGACACATTTGGTTATGTTACTCTCTGCACACACGCAGAGTCTTTTAAATACTATCAAGGAATGGCTAAATCAGTTAAATGTAAAATACAACGTGCCATGAAGATGTTGTGCATGATTTAACCTGCCCCATGGTTCACTGTGCACGCCAAGTGAAGACATGAAGAGCGATGCAGTAAATCTTCATGCAGGATAGATTAAATGGAATGGTGTCAAGTGACCAAAGCTGGAAAAGCCATGGGGTGGACCCGATATGATCCAAATATTCTACACCTTTTTCCTTCCCTGGTGAGGAATTTACAGCAATACAACACTGCCTCCCTATGACCCCTAATGCACACCCACACACACACACACTCAACAATAACATTGGTTGGTTGGTTGTGTGTGTGGCTGTGTGTGTTTTGTAACAGTATGGGTGTACTTGGTGGCCACATTAATGCCCTTACTCCCCTGGTCTAAGATTCCTCTCTCTCTGTTGACCGAAACCTCAAACCTCATTACTTTACCATTGCTACTACAACTTCTACAACTACTATCACTATCAATCTACTTCGATATTATCATATTACTACTGTATTACTGCTACTTCTACTCTACTACTACACTCTACTAACTACTACTACTCCCTCTACAACTACTCAACTACCCTACTGCTGTTTCAACTAGTACTACTACTCTTATACTGAAGTGTTCTATTTCTTTGTTCCACTACTGCTCTACCACTCTGTACTATGGTACAACTCTAATACTCTAATACATATCTACAAATCTACTATTACTCTGCTACAACTCTATTACTACTTTAATACTACTATTCTAATACCCTACTACTACTATGCTACTGCTCATAATTATTGTGCACATACTTTGGCCATTCCTGTCCTTCCATCACTACACCCTGTAATCACATTCCACTCTCTCTCTCTCTCTTTTCTCTCTCTACAACTCTACTACGCTCCTACTTTACTGCTATCCTACTCCGTTACTTCTCTACTACTACTCTACTACCCTACTATTTTACTACTGCTACTTTACCTCTCTGTTTGACTCTCTCTCTAACTCTCTATACTGTACTACTAGTCTAATCCTACCTATATTCTTATACTACTTGACTAGACCTCTAATATGAACACTCTTCTGCTACTACTCTTATATTCTAATAATGCTATTCTACTACTACTACTCTACCTGCTACTATTGCTCTACTACTAAACTACTAATACTTTACTACTATTCTAAATCTTTCTGCGCATGCTCTGTCACTATATCCTGTATATGCATTTATCCCTCTCCCTCTCTTTCTCTCTCTCTCTCCTGCAAACACAGAAACACACACAGAAACACATACACACTCTCTCACACACAACCACATGCACACACACAAAGTCACGCACATACACAGAAATGTGTATGAGCATCATGAGTGTGAAGGACTGATCAGAGAGAAAGAGAGATAGAGAAAGAGAAAGTCTGTGCGAGAGAGAGAGAGTCTGTGCCCACGTGTGTGTGTGTGTGTGTGTGTGTGTGTGTGTGTGTGTGTGTGTGTGTGTGTGTGTGTGTGTGTGTGTGTGTGTGTGTGTGTCGCTCTATCTCTCATACACTCTCACGCCCACACACACATCAGTTTGGAGGTGTTCTATGTTATCGTTTGCCTACATTTACATTTACATTTACATTTAGGGCATTTGGCAGACGCTTTTATCCAAAGCGACTTACAAAGAGTACATTTGTCATGAATGCCTACACTTCCCTTTGACTTAAACCATTTCCACATATCAAGTAGACCGAGGAGATTACAGATACAAATGTGGCTACAAATGAAGCCAAGTACAAAACCAAAATGACTCAAATGGTATGCATAATATGCACTCATAAGGTGATGAGGCCTATATTGTTAGACTATATTCATAATTATCATTATTTATCTAGTCTATGATTATATCTTGAGAATAATTAGATTTTTAATTCGATCATTTGAGAGATCACACAAATGGATCACAAAATATATGCAAATAAAATTAAGTTTAATAAAATTTACTTAAATTGTTATTTTATATTCAAACAAACAAGGCTATTAATGATTAGCCTTTATACCTCCCGATCCAAGGCCTGTTAAATTATTTACTAACTATTGTATTTCAGTTCTTGAATCTCTGTGCCAGGGTCAATATATAATTGTCCTACTACAAAATCAGAAGGCCGATTTAATACGTTGTAAACCCGCAAGCCTATTATCGAAGAAATCTGTCCCTTATGCAATGTCTAATTGGTGTAGTTGAATTACAGTGAATCTTTTGGATTATTTGCCAAAGTCCAGTATAAGTATATTCACACAACATTACTATATGAATATACCCTAACGTTCTATTTAGATCACGTGTGAACGCGTTCCCAACATCAAGGGAGCCGCCATACACCATAATAACAACGCCGACCGAGGGATTTCATTGTTACATTTCAACCTTCCTTGTTTTCTTGCTAAGTGGTCTATCGTCCATCGCTCCGCCACATTTATACCAGTCTTCAGTCATGTGCATGCTGGTGGTTTTTTGTACCATCCAGCCCTCCTGAAACACATGCTGCCCTCACAACACAAGTTCACGTTACAGACGGTTTGGGGAAACAAGCGAGAGAATGTCAGAGGGAAAAAAAACAAGGAGGCTATTTGGTGTTATGTCTGCACCCACACATGGGGGTGTTGTGGGTGGGCTTCGTTTGAGTAGACCCATATGTAGCATACCCACATCCCTGCTAATTATAAAGTGTGAGCTTTGTTGTGTACTGTGTGTAATTGACCTTGATGCATCGACGGTGTGTCAATGCCCAGCATAAGGAGATAGGAGATAAGCATATACGGAGAGAGAAACAGCAAACACGACCACATTAGTCATATGCCTAAACGTCATTTCCCGGACACCTCGGGCTAATAAGAAAACTTTCAAAGTTGCTGTGCTTTCACAATTGTTTATATGCTCGACGAAACTGCCATGTATTTGGTTACAAACACTTAATTCTTAAAACATTATACGAGAGTCTGCTTGTAATTACTATCAACAGCAAATTGACCAAATAGCCTATATGATTTGTCTATCTAAAAATGATGCATTTTACCTAAATCAAACGTGTGTTTATAGGTCTAGCCAATATGGCCATGACTTTTTGAGGAGTTGCGCGGACGAAGCTGTTCAAACAAAGTGTCTTCTTTCAACACGCGTTTCCAGTTTTCTGTGCGCCTCTGCGAACACTGCGGCCCTTTTGTTCCCTCAAAGCGCAGAAAGATAAGGTGTCATCGCTTGAGCATCGAGCACCCGTTGAGAAAAGCACGTATAATTTTAACCAGCTTCGAACGAAAAGACCCCTGTCATTCACTCGTTGAATTAAACTTGCAGCAGCTTGAGGGCTATTTCAAACAAAATTATATATGTTTTGCCTTGCTGACCCTATAGGCCTACCCCATATTTGTACATCAAATAATATAGTAAATATCTGAATATATGAATGTATTAATGCCGTACTTTATGTGTCAATATAGGACTATACTTAGTGTAGTATGTATTATGTCGCAATCACATTTCCTAAATACTGTTCGGATTGCGTGCCTTTCATACGATAAGGAAGACCATTTTTCAGTAAGAGATCAAATTATCCAAGTAAATTCCTGGGCATTAAACGCAACGCAACACCGTAAATAATTGCAAAAGTTTATTTGCACTTCAGGCGATTAAAAAACAATGCTGCTTTGTCTCTTTGTAGAAAACCATAAAGTAATCATATTTCGAATATTAGGACCAAGTCTAGTATACTAAGGCTACCTAATGTCTGACCCGGACTATCTGTCTAGAAGTGAACACCTCGAGGCAACAGACCATTGAGCAAATCCAAAAACCCAACAGAATGGCTTGTAGCCTATTCAACAAGTAGGTGAATGACACAAATTATATATTTCAATGAAAGTTATTTTCTTTTTATTGTAAAGGGTATATGAAACTATAGGTGAATTGATGTGTTTATATTTTATTCTTTATTTATTGAGGTTACGGTACATGCAGTCTCTTTCAAATGAAAATACAAATAATAATAGAGAGAAGAGATTAAGATAGACTAATTTCAATCACAGATATTTGTGATATAAGACACTTTAAGATACGGGACCCCGAATAAAATAAAACAAAAACAACACAAAATAAATCGCTTATGGCTCTTTTGCACAATCCAATGTAAACAGAAAAGGAGATGAGGGCATAGGCTACTTTAACTCGGGGTCTTTAAGTTTGTGTTGATTAACCTGAAACCCTAAAACAATAGGCCTAACGATAATAGTAGCAATAATTAAGACATTGTATTGTCATTGTTTTCAACAATTTGACATGTTACGTTTTACATTCCGGTTACATTCCTCAAAAAGGCCTCAACGTGTGTGTCCTTCTCATTCTCTTTTAAACCTTCTCAGTCTTTCGCGCTTGAAGTGCTTGAAGCTTGTTTCACGCTTCTATGATACTTTTATTTATCCAATGGAAGATTTCCGCTCATTCGGTGCGTTTTTATTCTTTAAGAGCCAAGGTCCACTAAATTCGATGACATAGAGTTTAGTATGGTGTCGTGGTGCAAGGAGTGGTGGTGGTGGTGGTGGTGGTGATGGATTGAATCCGGGCCGGGGACCGGGATGGCGCTGGGTCCCGGCGGGGGAGCCAGTCCGTGCAGAGACGGTAAACCGGAGTTTGAGCCGAGCAGCATAGCTGGGCTCGAAGATGTATGATCCGGTGTACCGGACGGTGTTTTATCGTCGTCAGAACTCCCCAAAATAGTTTTATTTCCATTCATGGAAGAAGTCAATGGGTTGTGACTGTTGGAGTTAGAGTTCTCACTGTTTTCTCTGCGAACAAAACAAACAACAAAACAGAAGAGCAATCAAGCACCTCGTTGATAATAACTTACTACATGTTCTTCTATCCATCTCACAGATACATACAGATGCGTTCTTAAATGAATAACCTTTATGGGTCTACCGGATTTATGAGTGATAATATTACGTATTATTATTGAAGCAGAAGTCAAACGCTACATAATAAATAAATATAGGCATATTATCAATGTTCATTAATTGGTTTACATTGATGAAAGTAAAGTATTCTCAACCCAATGCATGCCCTCAAACACAATTAGACACGCGCACACGGCCGCGACTTCCTATATTTTTACGCATGTACCTTGAAAAGTTGTATTTTTTACACTTGCCATAGTATGTTGCAATTGTATGCATAGGAGCTGTCATCTATTTCTATATCAGCATTCATTTAGACCCTTATCAATTACCCCCGACACCTCCTTACATCTGTTTTTGTTAGCAGTTTAAGCAAATAAAATAATAATACAAAGATAAACAACAGTAATGATAATAATATGAACCTGATTATGATTATGATGATGATTATTAGTATTACAACAATATTAACAATAAGAACAACACGAATAAGAATAAGAATATTCATATTACATATTACATATCAATATAATATTAACATTTGTTGGACAAATATTGTTTTCATGCTTCTCACTTTGCCTCCATGGATAACATATGCTTAGCTAAATGGTTTTAAACTGCAGTGACAAGGCTTTAATCCTATTGAGACGTGATTTACGTTCTGCTTTCAGACCAAATGAGTGGCCAGAGGGTGAAAGAGGACGCCTCCCCCAGAATGCACCTGACTACATTCACGTACTCACTGCCTGTGTGTGATTTCCACACTTTTACATGTAAAAACTACTCAAAATTAAATAAGTTATATTAAAAAGTTGGAGCTATTGAGTACATAGCAACTACATCAAGAACACAACAAAAACAAAACTAATACTATTTTTTGAAATCACCTTAATATTGTTAAATTATGGATATGTTCAAATTATGATAATAATAATAATAATAATAAGAAGAAGAAGAAGAAGAAGAAGAAGAAGAAGAAGAAGAAGAAGAAGAAGACGAAGAAGAAGAAGAAGAAGAAGAATATTAATAATGATATTAATAAATATATTTTTTATACAATAATAACAATAATGGTAGGCCTAATAGCCTATTATAACATAATTTAGTTATGTTATTCTATTCTTATATATTCTAGACCTAATCATTTAGCAACCACACAGCAAAATATTGCCTACAAATGTGATATTATTCTCAATGGCGGATGGATTATAGGTTGAGGGCTAGAAAATAAAATACTTTTTCAAAGTAAATAACATTTTCATGTTATAATGTGTGTAATTTAAACAGAATGATCCTAAGGGCAATTTACTTTGTATTGCCTTGTAATGAATACGAGTGAATACCTGTCATTATAGCCAAGAAACGCTCTACGTCGGGCCCGAGACAATCCCTACCTTTCTTTCGCCTCCGCCGCGCGGTCCCTTTGCCGTCGGTTTTTAAACCAGTTGCTGACCTGAGTGGTCGTGAGTCCCGTGGCCTCGGCGAGTTCCCGCTTCTCCCGTGGAGAAGGATAGGGGTTGTGCGTGTACCACTCCCGCAGCACGCTGCGGCTCTTCTCCTTGAAGCAGTAGCTGGTCTCCTCTCCGTCCCAGATCGAGCGCGGCAGGGGGAACTTTCTGCGGACGCGGTACTTCCCCACCGCGCCGAGCGGGCGGCCTCTCAGCTTCTCTGCCTCGATGTAGTGCGCCTTGAGCCACAACTGCTGTAGCTTGGGGTGGTTGTGCGGAGAGAACTGGTGGCTCTCCAGGATCTTGTAGAGCTCACGGAAGTTACCCCTGTGAAAGGCGACCACGGCTTTCGCCTTGAGCACGCTCTCGTTCTTGTGGAGGTGTTCGCAGGCGGGCAGAGACCAGAGGAACCGACCCAGACGCTCGATGTTCCCGCCCTGCTGCAGGACCTCGCACACGCACGCAACTTGTTCCTGCGTGAAGCCAAACGTCGGGAGCATGGACATGGTTCAGAGTCAACCCAAACAAAGTATATGATGGTGTTAGCTCTTACTTCCCCGTACTCCTTGCCCGCAAACACACGACTAGTCCTGACGCAGAAAGCAACCGGCTCGACACAAGTCCATGGGTTAAAAGGCTCCTAAAAGAGAAAATCGCAGAATTGATCACAAATGTAACATCCAAGCGCATAACGTGGTAAGAAGCGAGTCCATTTAATCGAATAAAACACCAGATGACGTCCCTCCTAAAGTTGCGTGAGAGAGAGAAAGAGAGAAGAACTTTCTCCCTCCAGCGATCTGCAGTTTCAGCCCTAGTCCTCGAGACAGGCTAGCTGGCTCGTTTTAATAATATTATTCTAAACTGGCAAGAAAAGAGATTATATGAACTCTGATTGGTCGGTTATCTGACCCGAGAATGGCGAGGATAAGACAATAGTTTTAGTCAAATTATTTGCCATGGTTACGCTGTCAATCAAAGTAACCTGATATGCTTTGAGGTGGCTCCTTGGCAAGTCAACCCGATTGTTCCCTCCACGGCCAGCCCCGCCAACCAATAGCAATATTGCTTAGATTTTCTTCCCCCTAAAACATTTTCCTTTACATACATTTTGACAGACACGCCCGGCAGCCAAACAGCGCGAAGTGAGGTGGAGACCGCAGAGTCCCGCACCTCAGGGAAGGATGGCGCCAGAGCGCGCAAAAGTTCTGCTCGCCAAGCAGGCGTGAGCGCGCTGCAAGCCTCTGCTGCCCAACGCACTGTGTGTGTGTGTGTGTGTGTGTGTTTCTGCATCTCCACACCAGCAACGGCCCCGTAAGAAATGATGTTTGTGTGTAATGTATGGGTCGTTGGTTGATGTTAGTGGAGTTATTCATTACACGACTTGGAATTTGAATATAGTGCGGTTGCTGTCAGTTATATTTGGTTGTATAGATTTACATGTAAGACACCGACAATTGCAACTTTTAGGACATTATATGTGGAGTTAACAATAACAACCATCGGAACTGTTACATTAATAAACAGTCCGGATTTAAGTAAAAGTTGTTGTGTGTAATAGGGCATGCGTCGCCTCTAGCATTAAAACAATAGCAGTCGCTACTGTATTAGGGTTGTGTGTGTGTGTGTGTGTGTGTGTGTGTGTGTGTGTGTGTGTGTGTGTGTGTGTGTGTGTGTGTGTGTGTGTGTGTGTGTGTGTGTGTGTGTGTTTCTGCATCTCCACACCAGCAACGGCCCCGTAAGAAATGATGTTTGTGTGTAATGTATGGGTCGTTGGTTGATGTTAGTGGAGTTATTCATTACACGACTTGGAATTTGAATATAGTGCGGTTGCTGTCAGTTATATTTGGTTGTATAGATTTACATGTAAGACACCGAC
>OMKI01035796.1:0-10649 GCA_900302315.1 Phycis blennoides
GCAAACGGGGAGAGACGGAAGGGAAGGGGTTGAAGGGGTGCAGCGTTGAGTATGGGATCATGGACGGCGTCTGTGTCGGGTAGATGTCCTGACTGGGATAGGGGTAACACACATGGCTACAATACACAATGCAATACACAAGGGTTAGGGTTAGCAGAGGGCAAGAGGGCTTCCTCGAGGGCTTCCCGCAGAGCGACTCCCTTTGTCTTTGTTCGACCGGTCTTTGTTTGACGGTCGACGCTAAAGCTGACGCTAACAACACTAGCAATTTATCTGTTCAGATGCTAATGGAGTAGTCATAGCTCCGCTCACCTATCAAGGCTATTGTCTACACCTGGGAGGCCGAAACTTACTTGATCAAAGCTTGAGTGGGCTCTTGCAGTCCTATTCAACAACAACAGCAACACCACCAACACCAATAGCAACAACAGCAGAGAGTGACTACTAACAGTATGAGTTAGCTCTACCAACAGAAAAGCTACAACACAAGTTCTAATTCCTTACATACTCAACAGCAACAATCCTGCAGCTCCTTCTTTAAAAGACAAAATGTATTTGAATGACTCGAATCTGACTACTTTTAACTCACTTTATTTTATGATTTATCTGTTCAATAAACTGCGGAGCAAAGGAGGGAATGAGTACTAAAATACGTGTAGAGATACACCCAGCTTCGTATCCACACATGCTCTGCCTAGAGTGTTCTGCCTATATTGTGCCTGTTGTGGGTCTTTATTCGTACAGAGGAATGTGCTTTAGAGATATGGAAGCGGTACTCCCCATTGCACATGGCCTTGGGTGTCCATCTGTTTTAATTGTTCGTGTACAAGTCTTAGTCAGTAGGCTACAGTATAAATGTCTGCAGAACACCCGTGTTATTCCGTGGGGTCACATGTATAATCCCTTACTGTCATTGCACATTAATCAGTACATTCTTAACCTAGCACACCTTATTGCATAGCTTGTCATGATTGGTATTCGTTCTTTTTTTTTTATATACTTCACACCTTAAACATTGGGATCAGGTATGACATGCATATTAATTACATTTGTGACTTCTTTATTAGTTCATTTGCATCTCAATTAGTAGGCAAGTGAGTTGCTAGATTTACCAGCCCAACATGGCATTTTACTTGCCCCAGGCAATCATATAGCCTTGTTGTTTAATCATGTGGTTAATTGAAAGCTGTTACATTCATTATCTATTGATACCTGTGTTGCTAGAGTCTGGACAGTACCACCATGATGTGAGTATGTGAGCCCTAGGCAATCATGGCAATGCAGTGAGGTAAGGCAGGCTGTTTGCTGTTGTTACTGTTACTGTTGGTCCTGGGTGTTTGATCACACTAATCAATAGCTCCCCAACCCTATCTCCCCTAACCCTAAAATCGCACCAAGAGTCTCTCTCTCCCCTGTCTTTCTCTCTCTGATTCAAACAATATTGCCAAAGCATGTAACAACAAATTAAACAGCAATTAACCAATATCTCATCCCCATCCTTTTATGTGTGCCGGGGCGGGGGGGTGGATGTGCCTCAACTGTAAACTTCAGTGTGTCAAATTAAACCAGCTTATTAAACTATTAAACCAGCAAATTAAACCAAACCATAACTTTGGCATTGGAAACAACTTTTCACATACTTTCATACATTAGTATGAAAGTAGAGATGGAAGTAAGTCACACATGTGCAAAACTCAAGTAAGTCTAAAGTCTCAACCTTCAAGACTCAGGCAAGTCTCAAGTCATTTTTGTGAGAGTCAAGTCAAGTCGAGTCAAGTCATAGGTTTGGTCAAGCAAGTCACAAGTCAAGTCATAGAATTATAATAAGCTGGAAGACAACCGTCTTAAAGTGCTGGACTTTTATTTGCAACAAATATTTCAATGTCGCAAAAAACATTGCATCAAAAAATTTAGTATGACTTAAGTATGACTTCTATGTCCATTACTCCTTCAAAGAGGCCTCACTATTTTATGTGAGAATTAACCTTTAATGAAACTTAGTGTTTGTCATGATTAAGCATGTTTGCATGTGCCTGTGAGAGCGAGAGCGAGACAGAGACGGAGAGAATGTGTGTACAGTAGAGTGTGTGCATGTGTGTCAGAGAGAAATAGAAACAGTGTAACTAGGCCTGAATGCAACAGATGAGTAATAGGCAGGTAATAGAATGACAATTAGAAAGCTGCTAGACTTTTCTTTGTAAACAAATGGTTAAAAGCCATTTACAATGCATTGCATTTGCAAAAAATCTAATTTGACATGACTTTGTCACTCAGTTGTGAGCGATGGGGTCGCTCATAACTTTTATCCTGCCATGACTGAATACACGCTCAACAGGTGCACTTGATGCAGGGATTGCCATGACTCTTATCGCCACCTTGAACAAAGAGGGGAGGGTATGCCTGTTCATGGCCCAAAACTGAAGGGCATTCTGTCCATCAGCAACGTCCAAGTAGTGGTTCAGCTGAATATGGGGGCTAGAACTTGAATCTTTCTTCTGCTTTTTGCGGTATGCTGAGAACAGTCTGGACTGAAGCTCTGGCTCTGGTGTTCTGGTTTGGTCCTCCTGCTCGCAGGGGGTTGGGGTCTTGCAAGCCTCTTTGAGAATCAAATCTGGTGAGCAAAGGCAAATAAAGTCATCAGGAAAGACACTGTTGTATACTGAGTACCAGTAACAACCATGTAATGAGTCTGTATTAGTATGAATCATCAAGGTCAACGTCATCCTCTTGACCGGGAAAACACATAGTGAAGGCTTCTTTTCATGTTTGCGGTGTTATCGCAGATAATGTGGTCCAAATTCTTCATTTTATAATCTTCACATATCTGTTCAAACTCCTTGCAAATTCTCTCTCCAGTATGAGCACCTCTGAAGCGGTTGCATGCAAGTTGCTGATTTCAGCCAGTGTGCTGTGATGCCTAGAAATCTGCTCATCTTCCGGTCGGACCATATGTCCACAGTCATCGACACACTATCTGCATTTGCTAGGTCTGCTTTTAGCTTTGTGCATCTGTCATCTACCAGCTTTGTTGTTATTGTTCTTTGACTCACAGGGGAGTACCTGCTAACCACTACAGATAAAAAGTGCTGAAAGCTTTCATATTCAACAATGGATAAAGTTGCAATTAACAATGAGATCCGAGAGGATTAAGCTTGTAATGGCACTCTGCTGTGGGTGGTTGTAACTGTAAAGAGGGACAGCCCTCGTACTGATGAATTGACCACTGATTGATGAATTGATCATCGGCTGACTTGTGTCTAACGTTTCTGTTGAGAGGGTGAACTCTTCAAATCTAAACAGATGGGAGAGAAGGACAAAAAAATGACTTTTAGCTCATCATTTTCATTACGTAATATTCTATTAAATACATAGGTAACATTGCAATGAAAATATTTTTTAGATAGCTAGATAGATAGATAAAGACTTTATTAATCCCCTAAGGGAAATTGGGTCACCATAGCACCCCGGGTACAAATAAATATAAATACAATCCAGAAAATATAAATAAAATAAGAATAAAAATAAAATAAGTAAATACAAAACATGCAGTGTTGTAAATGGAGATTGTAAAAATGCAATATAGCAGTGACGGGTTGATTTAATCCAGTATTGTGATGGTGGATCTGACAGAGGCAGATGAGTTGTAAAGTCTTATTGCAGTGGGGAGGAACGATTTTTTGTATTGTTCCTTCTTGCAGCGGGGATGAATGAGTCTGTTGCTGAAGCTTTTTAATCAAAATCATATAAAGATTTTGTCCATTCTTCTCTACTAAGCTGTCATCTCTAATTTCTCATTAAATATGCAGCATCCAATCATTGTTATGTGGGCATATATGTGGTAAAACACACTGTTTAGAGTTCACCTGAACCCTGCATAACATCCATCCTCTACCGACCCCCCCCCCAAAAAAAAACAACAACAACCTCATCCGTACATCCGGCAACGCCCTTTGGTCTCCTCAACACCCCGGCCGTGTTTCAGGCGTTGGTGAACGACGTGCTCCGGGACATGTTGAACAAACATGTCTTCGTGGACGACATTCTCATCTTCTCGAAGACCCAGGAGGAGCATGTCCACCACATCCAGGCGGTCCTTAAGAAACTGCTGGAGAACTCGCTCTTTGTTAAGGCCAAGAAGTGCGAGTTCCATTCAGCGTCAGTCTCTTTCCTGGGGTACGTCATTGGCCGTCATTTGGCCGGGGGAACATCCAGATGGACCCCACAAAGGACTCCGCTGTCACCACCTGGCCTGTCCCTGATTCACGCAAGCAGCTCCAATGGTTCCTGGGGTTCACCAATTTTTATTGGCGGTTCATTCGGGGCTACAGCACCGTCGCCACACCCCTTATGGCTCTCACCTCGTCCAAGATTCCTTTCCTGTGGTCCCCTGCTGCCGATGCGGCCTTCCGCTCCCTCAAGGCCAGGTTCATGTTGGCCCCCATCCACCAAATGGATGGGGGCCGAGTAGGAGCAGTACTCTCCCAAATAGCACCCAAGGACCAAAAGCTTCACCCCTGTGACTTTTTCTCCCGATGTCTGTCCCCAATGGAAAAAGATTACGACATAGGCAACCGAGAGCATGGACAATGAAGGTCATCCACTTTACAGCACCATCATTCAGCAGAAGAGCTTGATCAGCTGGAGACTACGCTCACTGACATGCAAAACTGACAGACTGAGTAAATCATTTGTCCCAAGGGCTATACAACTGTACAATCTGTCAATAAAAGGAAAAGAGACTTCTCTGCATAGTCTTCACCCTCTCCACCACTGTTTATACTTAAATATTTACAATATTTACTGGCTATGTTAGCCCTTATGCACAGCCCCTCCCTCCCCCAGCCTGGACTGAATTCACTTTATCCTTATTTATCCTGCTTATGTTGTATGTGTATGTTTGTATGTTTGTATATTATGTGTGATGTCTCTATGTCTTTTAGCTACTTGGACCCTGAATTTCCCCTAGGGGATCAATAAAGTTTTTATCCATCTATCTATCTATCTAGCTCCTGGCAGTGAAATTGGCCCTGGAGGAATGGTGCCGTTAGTTCGCGCCATTCAAACAGCCATTCCTCCGCGGCAAATAAATTATAACACCAGACTATCGATTATCGTAAATGTCTGTGTCGATAGAATAATGTTAGAAATAAAACTAACCCCGCATTGCATGAATCATCGCATTTTGATTGTCTAGTTTCTGCCGGTAACCTAGGTAATATCAGTCCGCCACTAACACAGGCTAACTTGGAAATGAGGTCCTATGTCCAAAATTCCGAACTACCCCTTTAAGTTGGCCTTGAAGGATCAGCCAGGACCCAGCACCTGCCCTCCTGTTCGTCCCCTCCGCTCTGGTGCACTTCTACACTGCTATCATTGAGTCCATCCTCACCTCCTCCATCAATGTCTGGTACGCCGCAGCAACTGCCAAGGACAAGAGCAGGCTGCAGCGTATCATTCGCTCTGCGGAGAAGGTGATTGGCTGCAACCTTCCACCCCTTCAGGATCTGCACACCTCCAGGGTCCTGAGGCGGGCAGGTAGGATTGTGGCCGATCCCTCTCATCCCGGTCACAGACTCTTTGACCCGCTCCCCTCTGGCAGGAGGCTGCGGTCCATCAGGACCAAAACCTCCCGACACATGAACAGTTTCTTCCCAGCAGCAGTTGGGATCCTGAATCGGTCCCGGGACCCCCCTCACCCCCTCCCCCATCCCCAGTGACAATTACACTCCTTACTCCCCTGCACTGTACACCATTTTGCACTCCCCGCAACATTCACTTTGTACAAACACTTTTTACACTTTATTATACTTTTCACTTTTCACTTTACATTGACACTTACTGTTACTGTTGCTTGTTGTTTGTACTGTCTTTGTTGGTGTTGTTTTGTTGTGTTGTGTTTTGTGTTGTTTGTGTTGTTGTTTGTTGTCTGTCAATGCGTGCGAACCACCAGGACAAATTCCTCGTAGGTGCAAACCTACTTGGCAATAAAGTTCTTCTGAGTTCTGAGTTCTGATCTGGTCCTCCAGTGGGCCTGCAACTCCCGACTCACCTGCCACCCGGGGAGCCAACATACCAAGAATGTGGTTCAGTGGAAGCAGAGGTTCTGGTGGGCCACGCTGGAGGAGGACACTCGAGAGTTCATGGGGGCCTGTCCAGTCTGCAGCCAGCACAAGCCTTCCCATCAGGCTCCTGCTGGTCTGCTCCAGTCCCTGCCGGTGCCTAACCGCCCCCTGATCCCACATCTCCTTGGACTTTGGACCGGGTTACCACCGTCCCACGGTTACGCTGCCATCCTGACCGCATTGGACCAGACAGTATTATGCGTACCATGTTGGAATATACTTAAAGTGTCAAGGTTATTGAAATTGAAATTATACAGTTGGATGACGGCATATACGTATTATACATCAGTGTGTAATGGGTTTGAGGTATAGTTCAGCGGTTCAGGAGTCTGATAGCCTGTAGGTAGAAACTGTCCTTCAGTCGTGAAGTGACTGACCGCTCCTGTATCGTCTTGGGTGGTTTTTACCACCCTTTGTAGGGCCTTGCAGTCCTGGGCGGAGCAGCTGCCATACCAAGAAGTGATATGATGATGGTGCATCTGAAAAAGTTTATGAGGATGTTGGGGGATATGGCAACCTTTTTCAGCCTCCTCAGGAAGAAGAGGCGTTGGTGGGCTGTCCTTGCTGTGGTGTCCGTGTGGTGAGTCCAGGGGCCTCATTACAGAAACTTCCTAACTCTGAAATCCTATCTTAACTTAAGAATAGATAGATAGATAGATAGATAAATCCTTTTAATAATCCTTACAGGAAATTACACTGTCACAGCAGCTTCAAGAAGACATAACATCACACATTTCCTCACAGCTTCCATACTAGTTAAACTACAATAAAAAATACAAAAAGAGTGCACAGTTTTTTTTGTGCATTGTAAAACCTTATAGCAGCTGGTATAAAAGACTTCCTACATCTCTCAGTTTTGCACATTGGTGCAATCAGTCTCTGGCTGAAGGTGCTGCTCCTGATCACCTTCAGGGCGTGGAGTGGGTGTGTAGAGTTGGTCATTATTGAACACAGTTTGTTAAGAGTTCTGGCCTCTGCCACCTGCTGGACCGTTTGTTGCTCAGCCCCGATCACTGAGCCAGCCTTCCTAATCAGCTTTTCCAGTCTGTTTTTGTCTGCTGTGCTGGCGCCTGCTCCCCAACAGGCCACAGCAAAAAACAGAGCACTGGCCACCACTGAGTGGTAGACACTGCACAGCAAGGGTTGGCAGATGTTAAAAGACCTTAGCCTCCTTAAGAAATACAGTCGGCTTTGTCCCTTCCTGTACACCGCCTCCATATGATTCTTCCAGTCCAGCCCACTATCAAGCTGCACTCCAAGGTACCTGTGGTTGGCGACCACCTCCACCTCAGTGCCTCTGATGGTGATTGGTGTTGGTTGGGTCCTCCTCCTCCCCCTCCTGAAATCCACAACTATCTCTTTCGTTTTTGTAGTATTGAGATGGAGGTGATTGTGTGCACTCCACAAAGTTGTTTACGGTGTCTCTATACTCCTCATCACACCCTTTGATGAGGCCGACAACAGCGGTGTCATCTGAAAATTTCTGCAAAAAGCAGCTATTGGTGTTATATTGGAAATCCGCTGTGTAGATGGTAAACAGGAATGGAGCCAGCACAGTTCCTTGTGGAGCCCCTGTGCTGCTCAGGATGGTACTTGAGACACTGTTCTGTAGGCGCACGTACTGTGGTCTGAGGAAAAGGTAATCCAAACACCACAGTACCAGTGATGAATCCACCTTCATTTTCTCCATCTTTTCCCCTAACAGTCGGGGCTGAATGGTGTTGAAGGCGCTTGAAAAATCAAAGAAAGTAATCCTTACAGATGCATCAGAGGTGTCCATATGTGTGTATGCCCTCTGTAGCATGTAAATGAGGGCATCATCAACACTGATGTTGGGCTGGTATGCAAACTGTAAGAGTCAAGTCTTTTCTCTAAAGTGCAACTCCCCACTTGACAGGGAGGTGGCTTCGTCCCAGAGTCCACATTGGATTTCACTCTTAAATAACAAGTCCGTTTTTCCTTTTCACTCTTTATTTTCCAAAAGGTAGTACGGCAGTTATCAGGCAGGTGAAAAACCTTTAAATAACAAACACAAAAGAAATTACCTTACTTGCCATTTACATACAATAATTCCAGAAAACACATATTCACAACTGTTCCAAAACCCCAAAAGTGCGTTTCCCAAATTATTTTAACCAATATAACAGATATTTTATAGTTAAACATATTTTACCATAGCTCTTTAATATTCCATTATAATCTTTTTAACCATCTTTTTCACCCAATGAAAATACTATTTTTCTAACTTTTTAATCATTCTTTTATCATTACTATCCCAAAGTGAGCAAATGTAAACACAATTCAAGGAGAAAATAAAACAAACTAAAACAAACAAAACACGAGCACGTTTACATAGCGGCAATTTGCGAAGCTTTAGTCTCAGTGAGTGTTATGAACCATCGGCTTCTTACCGGCTGTCTCTCTGGGTATTTTTGGTGTCACTCCGACTTTTGCACGCCGTTTTAGGGTTCTTTTTTTCCCCCACTCATTTTCTCAGTTTCCTTCGTTTGCTGCACACTCCTCTCTCTCTCTCACCTGTTGTGCGCTGCCTTAATATGCCCGGCGAGCAACGAGGTGTGCCGCGCTCCGGTTCCGCTGCTCATTAATTATTCCTGAGACTAATGTTTTGGGGGTTTGACTTCACACCTCCCACTCGATCTTCTCATGGAACACTGGGGAGATTGTTGCTTACAAGGCAAACTTTACTTCTTAGTTCGATGTTTTTCTCCGAGTCTGAAGTTCTGTCTGCTCTTCAGCAGGTACTAGCACGACCAGCCGCCTGACGTCCCTGTGAAGAACAGTTGCTTGACTACCGGAGGTTGGATGGCTTGCTTTCCCTTTCTTCACTTTTGCCATAGGAACACAATAACGATCCTGATATAGACGTCCCTAACGACACCTTTGCTGTCTGGATTCGTTCAGACAACTCTGCCAAGTTTAAACTGTCCCCTCAATGCATTTTGGTCACACAACCATACAATATCCCCCACAGTGACGTTCCTCTGAGCAGTGTGCCACTTGCTCCTCACAAACAAGTTGGGACCAGCAAGTTGACTCCAGCACCTCCAGAACTCGCTTACTTCTGTCTCCATTGCTCTGAGTCTTTTGTAGGGGTAGCTGGAAAAGTCAAAGTTTTTTAAGTCTCCGGTGTGAGACGCTCAACCGAGCAGGAGCGAGTTGGGCATGACATACTGAACACAGTCTTCCTGAGCCTGTACTCTGGCATCAATTGGGCACTCATTTGCTAGATTGGCAGCTATCTGGAGAGTTGTCTGGAATTCGCTGTAACTAAGCCCCGACTCTCTTCCAAGATTCTGGAGTGCCCTCTTTACGATGCGTACAGCAGCTTCAGCAGCACCGTTCCTGTGTGGAGAATCAGCTGGGTGAATCTTCCACATCCACTCTGTTCCATTTTCGGCCACAGTCTCCTCAAGGGGTGTTTTGTTCTGGCTGTCCAGAAATGTATACAGCTCCTCTAAGACTGGTTTTGCTCCAATGAAATTGGTACCTGGATAAGACCAGATCTTATAGGGTGCTTACCAGTTCTGTGTGGATGGCTCTGCTGACCATGCAGCAAAAGACGACGCCCCAGACCTTTAGTGTCACCCTTTTCTTGATGTCATCTTTTACTTCGTATGGACCAAAGAGGTCAACTGTTGTGAACTTGAAAGGTGCAGCAGGTTCAGTTCTTTCTGGTGGTAAGTCACCCATTACTTGTTGGCATTTTCTTGCTCTTGCCTTCCTGCAGACTATGCAGCCAGCAACAACTTTTTGGGCAATCCTTCTCCTCTTGATAACCCATGCTTTCCTTCTCATTTTGAGCATGGTGCTGGCCACTCCATCATGACTCTCATTGTGGGCCTCCCGAGCTAACAGAGTGGACACCCAGGCATCGTATGGCAAGATGGGAACACCAACTTGATCCTCTTTGAAGATTTGAACTCTGCCACCGCAAACCAACAGCCCAGTGTCTTGGTCTTTGTACACCACCAATCTGTCTGTAGTGGTGGTTGAGAAGATTGCGCCCTCCTGTGCTGCAAGAAAGATGTCTCTTAGGGCGTCTTCTCTCTGACTGAAACGACTCCTCCAGAGACTGCCTCCCACTTTGGACTGTTCGTGGTTCGACTTTGTCCCATTAACTTTTTTGCCCCTTTCCAGATCCATGCAACAGTCTTGACCAGATGGGTTAAATCACTGAATCGTCTGACCTCCACCAGGTGCCGGATGGCTGACCATGCTGGTGGTCTCCCTTGCTCTGTTCGGGCCGGGTTTTGTTTTTGCTTTGGTTCCTGCCTTTTTGCTTCGGCCCTTGTCAGTGCAGCACAAAATGCTGTCTTTTGCAGTTTGTTGATCCTATCTCTTGCAGTGGCAGCTAGTTCTTTGGCCGAACTGACTGCCCACTCCTTCACTGGCAAACTCAAGAACTTCGGCCCATTTTGCCACTCTGAGTCTTCATCCAGGTCTTTAGGATTGGCTCCCCTTGTGATTATGTCAGCGACGTTTTGTGAACCAGGAATCCACTACCAG
>OMKI01035801.1:0-10547 GCA_900302315.1 Phycis blennoides
TTGCGGTCACCGTTCAAAGTTATACGGGTTCAGGCACCGTAGCAATACATAAAAAAATGCATTGAAATATCTCGACACAACAGGGCACGAAGTTCTGGAAGAACTGTGCCCAGATCTTTACCATCCCTTCTCCCCTCGAGTCTTACAGTGACCGAGTCGACTGATGTCAAGGAGACCTCTAAATTTTTACGGGTTGGAGACCCAGTCAGTGACGTCACGGTATGCATATTTGTTTAAATTCATACAGACGTATTCACCATGACCAAAATTTTACTTTTTTTTTACTTAGAATTTTGGAGAGAAAAAAAATATAGACCTACCTACCCTTTTTTGGTTGTTACACAGAAACAGAAATATTTTTAAGGATGGCCCTATAAAGTGCTGCTGGCGCATCTTCTAACAAGCTAGCAACTTCTGGCTCTTTCCCACTCGCCATACCCACACAATTCTCCACAACAACTGACCCAATACTCTATTTCTATCTGCTACACCCGGCTACACTGCTTCGCTTCTTCTTCTTGTTTACTACTGGTGGTTGGCTTTAGGCGCAATACCGCCACCTTCTGCTCTGGAATGTACACGCTTCGCGTATGAGAAAAAGGAGCAGCGCATGAACCGAACGCAACACACGCAAATCGAACGAGACAGTCGAACCGAACGGTTCGGACGGTTTTCATAAACCGTCCCATCCCTAGTGCATATGTGTCTGTCCATGGATGTGTGTGTGTGTGTCTTCTCTATTTCTGTGCGTGTCTGTATTTCTGTGTGTGTATGCTTTTGTGTCTGTGTGTGAGAATGTGTGTGACTGTGTGTTTGTGTGTGTGTTTTCCGGAGTAAGAAAAGCTGGGTGTCTGTGAACCGTGTGAAAAAGGCGGTCGCTGGGGTAGGCGGTGCGTGTGCTGTGAATACCTTTCGTGACTGCTTGCAGTCCTAGTTTTCATTTAACAGCCGTTAAATAAATATTATACTGGTGTGATTGTATTCATCAAAGGGTTAAATTGGGCATTAAGAGGAGATTCCAAAATATCGAGATGTATATTGTGTAACATGATATAGCCTAAAAATATTGCAATTTTATTTATAGGCCATATCGCCCAGCTCCTTTTTTTTTTCTATTGAAGAATTTTCATGGGTGAATGCATACAGTGGTCAGTCTACACTGTGTTGATTTGAAAAACTATTAATACAAATATGAATCTAAAGTCTGATGTGTTAGACTAGGGTTTCGCTGACCTTTGATTGACATGCAGCTGGGTGGCAGCCAGCAAAGTAGACAGCCTGTCAATGGCCATCATCAGCCCTGGTGCCCCTGCAGAGACATTAAGAAAGGGGCATGGGGTTTGTTACTGCACTGTATTTTCTGTGCTGGTGCTGTAGGTTTACATCCAAGTGGAGAAAGAGAGGGTGCCGTTATTTTTTGTTTGGTTTATCGTTTCATTTCGAATTAGGTTTTGGGTTGTTTTGCACTCCATTGCCAGAGGGTGTCGATGGAGTTCACACCCTCTGTGAATCTAATGATCGTCAACACTTCACAATTGACTGAAATTGCTGCTGCTGTTAATATGCTGCTGTGTGTGTGTGTGTGTGTGTGTGTGTGTGTGTGTGTGTGTGTGTGTGTGTGTGTGTGTGTGTGTGTGTGTGTGTGTGTGTGTGTGTGTGTGTGTGTGTGTGTGTGTGTGTGTGTGTTGTGTCGCGTCGCTCATGTATGTGTTTTAACATACATGAGCGATTAAGATGGCATGAAGAGATGGAAATGGAGATTGGAAATTGAAGTGAGGGAGTGAGTTGCAAATGTACATAACATTTTACATGCTATATTTGTTTAAATCAAGACAAAATCCGCTTTGTCTAAAAATTTTTAAAAAAAAGGAAATTTGTTGGAAAAAAAAGTTGGATAGATGACAGGGAGATGGTAGAGAGAGGTTCAGTTTGTATTTATGTTGTTGTTAATGGTAATAATTCTATATTATTGAGTTTGCCCTGAAGTCAAAGCAATTTATTTGTCTAAATAAAAATGTTTTACTCTGATGACATAATTTAAATGACATTATGTTGAGCTCTACTGTAATATGGTAATTCAAAGTAATTCATAAGTAAGTAATTCTATAGGTTGATAGTCCGTAATGACTTATTATAGTTAGACTATGACTAATCTACTGTCGAAGCATGTCAATGTAAACCCCCAAATGTAGCTCTAAAACAATCAAAGTTTTTTTACTTTTTTTATTTCATGTTCACAAAGAGATGAGTGAAATCGTAAAAATATCATTACTTTGAAGAAGCTGGAATGGTGTATTTTGCCTTTCTTTTCTTTCGCTCTCTCACACACACACAGAATGCGCAAACCACAAGCACACAGAACACATGAAAATGTTGCGCACACACGCAAATCACTCCCACACAGGCAAAACACACTAATTGTTAGTGTTCTTGTTATCGGCAAGTTACCAAATCTGTGACCAAATCATATTATTCTCAAAGCGTGAACATGTAATGAAAGACTTGGATTTTAATACTGCTGTCATATTGTTTATCTGATCATTTTTTTTAACCCTTCTCTCCATCCAGCTTTCAAGCGCAATGAGGAGATGAGAGCTATAGAGGTTCTGCCCATTCTCAAAGAAAAGGTTGCCTTTCTATCAGGTGAGTGCACATCTGTGTGTAACAAAATGCTAAATCTGCTACAATTTTTTTTATTCCTGCACACATTTCTGATGAAGCCTGAGATTGAAACCGCAATTCATAGTTTGTATCTTACCCTGCTGAATTGAGTTACCAACCTAATGAACGAATATCCACATTTAAAAAAAATTGGGCTCAGCTGACAGTTAAGAACACACTCTGATGTTGCTTAGAATACACATGGTAAACATGTGAACATTTCCCGCTTATAGCCTTGGAACTGCAAAATATTTAGGGAATTCTAAAATTACTTTATGACTTACTTACTTTTTTTTTATGTTTCTCGCTTTCTTGGCTGCATGTCCAACAAAGCAACTCACCCACTCAAAGGCTCCATAACGCAGAACGTTTGATTGAAACTTTAAACAAACCACCTTTTTAGCCATTTCTCTTAACTGGTACTTAAGTGGGTTGTATCTCCAATGAGAGCACTCACAGAAGCGAAACTCGGAACAAGGCCTAAAATCGAATCTACTATGTGATGCTGCCCAAAGCAACACTTCCCAAAAAACTGCCTGAAAAAAATGGTTGATTGTAAATTGATTGCCAAGCTTTTTAGGAATCAGTGTTGGGTAACATCACTCTTAAAAGTAACTTGTACATCACAAAATTAATGTCATTACCCAGTAAACCCCTTAGCGATTCCTTGGGCATGTTGGTTTTGCTGTCCAGAGGGCGCATTGCCTGCTGTACGTCTACCTACGGCCCATAATCTCTAACTCTGCAGTTTAATAACAGGAATGACAGACGCATTAATCCCTTTACAGCTCTTTAAAAATGACTATGTTTGATTACATGTACATATAAAATCAAAAGGGTACCGGGGACTCAAATCATATAGCGTAACAAGTTCATACGACATGTAATGTTGTAACATTTTTTTATCCTATTCAACTGCAGTAAAAATAGTTTAATAATGTTTAGTACATGAAAGTAAATAGAAACCGAGGGTACCTGACTGGTGGCACCTGGGCTGCCTTTTGGCTGCTAATGATCTGATAGCAAACTGGGCATAGGCATATTAGGCACAGCTAACTCTATGAAGACAATAATAATATCATAGTTTTCACATACAATAACATATATTTCATCTTATTTTAATAACAATAAACAACAAAAATGGTAACAGTAACAATTGCTTATTTGCAAAACGTAACTAACTAACTAAATACTTGAATTGCAAAACTAACATGTTCCGTGACTAACTACAACAAAAAAGTAATCTATAAAGGTGGAGTACTCTAAAGTTTGCCATATTTATGTCAGGCCCACAGCTGCACACACACTACTGCCACACACTATTGGTGTGTATGTTTGCCTATATGAAAACTTTAGAAATAGTGTCATCACGTAGGTTATCCAGCAAAACAAGCTCCGGACTCCATTGTTTACTTTCAGCACTGTCTGAAGCACGAGTAGCATGTGTGTATTCAGAGTCAAGCATGCTTTCACAACTTGTAGGCAAGCAGTGTCTTAATGATTGATTCAAGTGGTGTCTTCACAGTAAATTGCCAACTAGTTTGTGAAAGTTAATAAACAATCATTGTCCCTTTTTAAAATGTAACATCTCAGCTCTAATGTAACATCAACCTTGTCCCTGACAACCACCACGTCACTCAAGCTTTGTTAGCCAACTATAGTTTGTCAGTAGGTACAGTCAGTATTACCATAGCAGTGACTAGCTACAACAAAAAAGTAATCTCTAAAGGTAGAGTACTCTAAAGTTTGCCATATATTTATGTCAGGCACACAAATGCACACACAGTACAGCCACACACTAAGCACTCAACATGTCATTGGTGTGGAAGTTCTTAATGTGAGTGTAAAAGACACAAAGCTCACAATTTGTAAAATATGTAAGCCCAAATTCACATGGGGAGGTACACCTGTGAGAACATTTGTGTTTAGAGTTATTTTCTTTCACCACAAGATGGCACAATTCTCCATAACATCAGGCTGGTTTCCAATAATAACCTGAAATGACATAGGCTACATCAGGTGTGTTATATAGATCAGTTTTCTTTTAGGAAGGTATGACTTTTTTCAGTTTAATGGTATTTGTACAAAAAAGTAGAGCCGGGCCTATCAGATTATATCGGTATCGGTGTATATGTTTGCCGATATGAAAACTTAGTGTGGTGGTAGTGTTGTTGTTTTCAATCAGAATCTGAAAGCTTGTAACCAGTAGCAATGCTCTTTTATTGATCAAGTACATCTACACAAGCCAAGCATTTCTGAAGCTCAAGCACAGCGGCGTTTTTCTGCTGCAATCTGAAATAAAATGGTGCCACCGCCATACACGGCCCCATATTTGTAGCCGACAGAAGCACACCTATCAGTCCTGCGACTTGTCTGCTGCAGGGGAATACAGATGCGAAAATATCGCTATTTTCATTATTATGTGGAGCAGATGTTAGGAGTAGATAGCACCGCTTATTTTTTTACAAATAATTTAACTGAAAATTTTTGGCTGGTTATATTTGACTGACCGTTACATTGATCACTGAGAATGCATAGCCTTGGAATTAAGGGGGTAACATCAGTATAGTTAAGCTTAATTTAATGCAGAGTAACTGGTAACTTTGCCCATAAAGCTTTCCAAGTAGCTTGCCCAACACTGCCGTTAACATTAAATATTAACTGTAAATTATTGCTAAATATGACTTCACTCATTCAATTCAGTTAAATTCTAATTTATTTATATACCGCCAATTCATAACAGAAGTTATCTCAGGACACTTTACATTTATAGCAGGTCTAGACCTCTTTATGTTGTTATTAACAGAGACCCAACAAATTCCCACCATGAGCAAACACTTGCGACACTGGCAAGGAAAAACTGCCTTTTAACAGGCAGAAACCTCGGACAGACTAGGCTCAGGGTGGGCGGCCTTCTGCCTCGGCCGTGTGGGTTGAAGGAGGAAGAGCGCAGGCCGACGAAGGAATGCAGAGCAGCAGCGGCAGTGAAAATATCAATAGCAATACCAGCAGAAATAGTGATAGTAAGTATTAATAATATGAATATGATATTAATAATGCTGATACATCATAATAACATTAATAATAATAGCAATAACAATAATGATCTTATGACAAAAAAATAACAGATTCTAACATTCATAGTTGAGCAGGAACATGGGGGAATCAGAAGTGTGAGTTAGTGACATAGTAGTGGTTCAGTATTAACTTGAACAGCCTTAAGTATAAGCCTTATCAAAGAGGAAGGCTTTAAGTTTACTCTTAAATGTAGACAGGGTGTCTGCCTCCCGAACCCAAACTGGGGTCTGGTTCCACAGGAGAGGAGCTTGATTTGCTGAAGGCTACGGCTCCTAATTTGCTTTTAGATATTCTGGGACATTATGTTCAGTTATTTTGGATATCCTATAAAGATAACCTATCTTAAAAGATATCCTAACTATAAAGATAACACACAGGCAAGAGGCAAGAGAGTGAGACAAAGTAGGCCTGAGATGGGAAATCCATACATCCACCATCCATTCGTTTACTGTTCCAGTCCATCATGTTGTTGACAGTTTGATTACGGTAGCTTTGAGGGTGATAAGAATGTTCCTTTCCAAAAGACAATGATTTGAGTTTGCTTGTTTTGCCCTATCCAATCTCTACTACTCCTTACTCTTATTGTACCATTGGAGATTCAGTTGGCCAACCATGCAACCATCTTCTCTGTACCTGCTGTGTTTTTTGAGCGTATATAAGTCTGCAGGCTTTAATTGCTCTGATTGTCGCCAGGTGTGTTACCTCTAGGTTTGCCAGAATTGGGCTTGGAGAAATCACTCTTCCTCTCTTAGGATGTTGTGGGCTTGACTGCTGTTCCAGCTCCAGGGTCAGTGACCGCTGGTGATGAAAATTGTTGGGGGGGGGCGCCGTTGCACGTGACGGGTCAAATAGCACCTCACAATCAGAACACATCACACAAAATCTAAAAACCAGTTAAATTAAATAATTGAAATGATATTGATATGATATTGTTGAACTATTAATACAATCAAGAGAGAGACCAGACAGTAGTGTCCACTACTTGTAAAGAAATGTAGCCCTCCTGTCTTTATTTGTCAATAACTTTCTAATTAAAGCCTGTCATCTCAGTCACAATCTTTTTCTCCATGGATAGGATGGCTAAGGCATTCAGCCTTTCCTGAGTCATGGGCTTTGTTCCGATATCCATCCTTCCATGAGTACACTTAAACGTAGTACACTATCCGCACTCACTAAGTGCGCAGATTTTCAGATGTTAGTGTTGTCCCCAGTCCGGCGAAATCACAACTCTTCTCCGTTTTGGCACCGCAGTGGTGGAACGAGCTCCCTGCCAATGTCAGGACTGCGGAGTCACTCCTCATGTTCCGGAAAAGACTCAAGACTCACTTGTTCAGAGTTCACCTGAACCCTGCATAACATCTATCTTCTACCTCTATTTAAAAAAAAAAAACCCTCCCCTCATGCTCTTGTATGTTGTACGTCTTGGCACTTTATAATTGCTCTTTGTAACTTGGCACTTGGCCAGAGATGTTGTATACTAGCAATGGTTAACCTAGCAATTGAAATGCTTGAAACTTGTTCTGGTGACTTTCTTACTCAATTAGCAGCATGTTTCACCTTCTTATGACAAATGTACTCTTTGTAAGTCACTTTGGATAAAAGCGTCTGCTAAATACCCTAAATGTAATGTAAAATTTAATAATAATTTTCAGTAGTGTGTCTCTGAAAATACCTCTGAGGTTATTATCCACAAATAACTGAAAAAGGTCCACAGCACCACAAGAGGACTTGAATTCATCCTTGTAATAGATAAGACTCATCTCCGTCCTCAGCTTACTTCCATTGGATATATCTTCAAGGTGGAGATCAGTGCAACTTCAGGGAATGAGTTGTGGTACTCTCCAAACTGGGTGGCGGTGGTGGCTCAGTGGGTAGAGCGGGTGGACAGATTCCCAGTTCGATTCCCCTCCTCCAACTGTCCACATGTCGAAGTGCCCGGCGCTTCCTCGGCTGCTCAGAGCCACTGCTTTGCTCCACCACCATTGCGTTGATCGAATCTCTGTGAATAAAACGTATTTATGAGTCTTATTATTACCATTCATGACTGATATTATAGAAGATAATAACATTAATAATAATAATCATAGAAATACTGCTAATACCTTATTTTTTGTATGTCCTTTTGAAACTGCTGAATGCATCCATTGATGTGAACTGAATCTATGTTTCTCTTCTTGGGCTTGGCATTCCACATGTGGCATGCTGTGATGGAACAGTTGAAGGAAAAATATTAAGTCAGGATCCTCCAGTAGCCTAATGTGACCTCCTGCTTCTTTGTTGGTTTTGTCGTCAAAGCCACTTGATGTTCGAATTCTCCTAAAGCATTCAATGAGGTCTTCTCCGTGCTCAAACACAGTATTGATGGCCCGGCTGTGAAAGTTCCATCTCACGTTGCTGGATGTTGGCAGTCTGTGAGCCGCTAGTTCATCAAGGACACTGATCCGCTTGGGAGATCTCGAAAAAAAACCTTACAAATCCACCAAGATCAGAATGTATTTTTCTCACTTAAAAAAATGTGAGAGGTAGCCTTTTGCATTATCAGGTTTTGTTGATGTGCGTAGCAGTGGATGTAGTGGCCATTTGGGTACTCATCCTGTATTCTCCCCTGAACACCTGAAGTGGCACCACTCATAACACTGGCTCCATCATATGCCTGGCAGATGAGTTTACCTTTCTGTTTATCAGGAAGGTTTCCAGCAAGACGTTCACTCAGTGCTGTAGCAATATACTCAGCTGTTGCTGACTGCGGAAGGATGAATAAAAAAAAATTTATGATCTGTTCCCTCACAACAGACAGCATACAGTCAAGGAGCTCATTCTGGACTGTCTTTGATGTCCCCTTGAACACAGTCACGTTCTCAAGGTGCTCTTACAACGCATTGTCAAGTGAGGCATCAAAGTCCATCAAGCCATGGAATATCCCTGGGTTATCGGAGCTCTAACTCTCATCATGGCCACGCAAAGCTAACTCAAACGTGACGCAGAATTTCACACAGTCTATAATTCTGCAGAGGATGTGTTTGCTTCTTGTCACCTCTTCGTTGTGCTTCCTGATGCCAATTCTGTAGCTTTCGTTGAGCTGCTCTGCAATGCTAAGCCTTCCAAAAAAATTCTGTCTTTAGTCTTCAAGTTATTAACAAGGTGGCTGTGGCTGCATTTATGCTTCTTGGCCTTTTCAGTAAAATGTTTTAAGTCCTTCACCCCCGTTGTAGTCCATAACATTTCAGTCCCAGGACTTTGAAATAACAGGCAGGGTGAAGCAAAAAAACGCATTACTTACTGGACATCCTGCTAGCCAATTCCGCTTATCATACATATTTGAGGAGAAGCTCCGTGTATATGTCCTCCCACGATAAGTAGTCTGCTGCGAGATGTTTAAATCCGGACAGTCAGGTCCCAAGTCCATCACCCTTTTCTTGTCCACATCTGAAAAAATTGTGTTTGATGCAATGAAACAATGGAGTTTTCTTTGACCGCAGTTGCATGATCCTTTCGCAAATTGCAGAGTCTCCGCTAGCCATCTTCTTTTCTTTGTAACTAGTTATGGTTGTGGTGCGAATGCTTGCTGAGGGATGTATTTTATTGATTCGATGAATTGTCCAATCAAGTTAAGATTAAAAATATGGAAAACAATGTCATTGGTCTGGGCGCACAGAGGTGCGAATGGGAAGCGAATTTTCATGCGCAAATGAAGAGCTGCCTCTGCTTGTACGTGCGCAAAAGGTTTGCTGGCTCTCATTACCGGCGCCCTTGACCTAGAGGAGGGCTTTATATTGAATGACAAATAGCAAGCCTAGCCTAAAGAATTGACATTCGGACACATTTAAATGGTTGCTGACAGTGGCAGGTACGGTCTATCACACCATTACACAAGGAAAAACGCAATGTATTTTTGTTGATTTATTTTGTATTTGTTATGGTTGATTGATTCATGGTTGAACTTTTTAACTTTTAACTTATTTCATGGAGGGGCGACGCCCTTGCGCCCTCCATTGACCCCCGCCACTGTCCAGGATACCACAAAAAAAAGATGGGTCAACTTTCAAATAGTGGGATAAGAATATTACAATAGTGCATCTCTAGTGTGAACAGTTATTCAACCCGTTTTAATTGTTCTCCCTTCCAGGTGGCAGAGACAGGCGAGGAGGTCCCGTCTTAACATTTCCGTCACGCAGCAACCACGACCGAATACGACAGGAAGATCTGCGCAAACTCATAGCCTACCTTGCCGGAATCCCTAGGTAGCGTACTTATATTTGTGTGTGTGTGTGTGTGTGTGTGTGTGTGTGTGTGTTGTAATGTGGAGGATGAGCTGATATGAGTTGACCAGCCAAAGCTGAGATTTGAGAGAGAGAATACCAGATATCTCTCGCTCAATCACCTTCTATCTCTATCTCCATCTAATAGAATAAACACTGCAGCAGCTTTTGCAAAGAAATGGGGTTTAAACTGAATTACAGATCCAATGAATGAATTGTCCATATATACTTGCGATGGGAGACAGAGAGAGGACTAATGAGACCATACCAGACACGTGAGCTATTCCACAGAGAGAAAAGGGGAGGGATAGAGAGAGCGCGAGATGTGCAGCTAAAATGGAGAGAGTGCGCATGTGCTAGGTCAATTGTGTGTGTGAGAGAGAGAGAGAGAGAGAGAGAGAGAGAGAGAGAGAGGGAGAGAGAGAGAGAGAGAGAGAGAGAGAGAGCAAGAGAGGAGAAGAGAGAGAGGGAGGGAGGAGCGGTTTGCTCAAACGTGCATTGCTCCCAAAGCCCGCCACTGCATACACAAGCAGAATGGGCAGGGCTGAA